>JBBJLR010137814.1:0-16675 GCA_037577145.1 Brachypetersius gabonensis | reverse complement strand
AGTGCCTCACTCCTGTTGTTGCCATTACTGGAGGGAGGGATGTACACAGCACACAGCAGTATGGCTGTATATTCCCTAGGTAGAAAGAACGGCCGGCACTTTATAAACATAAACAACAGTATTTGCAGATCGCAACAGTATCGCGGCACCAGGCGTCACTGATGTAAACACAAAGGCTGCCTCCGTGGATCTTACCTCGCGTGACAACCACTCTGTCAGCACGGTAGCATGTTAGCTGGTCAAGCTGGATAGCCAAGCCATGTTTCCATGAACACAAAAACACAACAATTCTTTACATTCTTCTGAGATGAACGTAGTAAACGGGTGTAGTCCAGTTTGTTATCAAATGAGCGTACGTTGGCCTGAACGATGGAGGGGATAGCGGGTTTGTCTGGGCTAGCCGGTAGCCTAGCTCGGATGCCTCCGCGCTTACCCCTCTTCTGCTTCCTCTCACGCCGCTTGAGGCGCCTCCATTGTGGGCGAGGTGCAGGAGTCGGGGTCGGTGATTGAGTAGGCCTCCGGAGAAGACCCAGCTCATTCAGCTCTTTGGCATCCGCGGAGTTTAACATAAAAGATTTGTTTCTGCTTATGTTGAGCAAAAATGTTCAGCTATATACACGCTTAAAGACAGCTAAACGCAATGAAGATGTACAGAAACACTGTGACTTACAGGACAAAAAACACGAAAACACTGTTTTGTAGGGAGAGAGAGAAGCCGCAGTGTGTGCACGCGCCGCCATGATGCCATGATGCCAAATATACTGTAAGCCACTCAGGCAGACTCTAAAAACACAATTCTGCCTTTCATATCTGGAGAGTCAGATGACATTGAACAAACTGTATAGAATACCTTAAACTTCCATGAGTTTGCAGTTTAAACAAGTACATTTTGTCGGTACCTGTGATGAGGGCTGGAGGAAGTCGAGGACTTCTAGGGCAGCTGATTACCTGGCTGAAGATGAGGGTGTCACAACCCACCTTGCTTCCTACGCCCTTGAGCCAAGGAGCTCCCGTCTCACTATCTGGCGAGCCTCTGTCAGAGCTACCCCTCGGCCGGGCCAAAGACGAGTGAGTTGGCGAACACCTCCGGTTCCAGGATCCTGCTGACCTGACCTGCTTCTTTTCAACCAGAAGTCCCAATACAGATCGTCCACGTCCTCGGATCTGTATCCACTCAGCAACTCTGTAATGGAGAACTGACACACCCTTGTTGGTTACCCCCATGGCTGGATCCAGCTAGCCTCATTACTTGGGCCCTTTGCCCATGTGCTCGAGTATACACCCGCTGCGTCTCCTTGGCAGGTTAGTCCACCTGTCACGCAGATGCAGGATTCCATACTTTTTACTTTATTATCAAACCAAATGGCATGAAGGCCTACAAACAAATAAAAGATAACCCTTCATCACTAACAGAACACCCAAACCAAAAGGACGGTGGACCGAACCCCTTTACACAAAACAAAGAGGCTTATCCTACTATCCTACTCAATTAAATCACGCACAAATGAAACCACATGTTCCTATAAATCATTATTTTTGAGCTGGAGTTGAATAATTTTGCTTTTATGTGCTTTTGTTGCTTTCTGAAATAGAATGTTTTGGGTTGCTTTTTCCCTATTAGTGAATCAAAAAAATCACAGTTTGGAATGAAAACTCCCTATTACATAGTGTCAACCTGTCACGAATCACCTTGTCTCCCGAATTAGAGCAGACTTCCATATCTTAAACTTTTATTGAAAACGAAACCAAACAGTCACAAGGGCCAGAAACAAAACTCACTGCTGCAAACAAAAGGAGACTGCGGAACACACACACTAAGCATGACGGTGGACCGACAACTAAGGTCCACCACAATTGAACAAAAATACATAAAGCAAAACTCTACAACCCAATAAGAACACAAAGCTTGTTTCCCTGAGCACACCGGACAGCTGAAACACATAACAAACAAACTCAAGCATGTTGTTCTCAAGTTTTTACAACAAGAGTTCCAAAACACAAAACAGAACAAAAGGACTTAAAAAAGCGTCAACCACCCGTCACACAACCATCCCATCAAGTCTAAAATCCATGCCTTCTCTTCACTAAATCTGAAAACCTCTCATAAAGAAATGTCAGATTGCTGGAGGGGATAGTGAGAAAACACTTATAGTGCACTGCAGCACAGCTTTTTTTTTAATATGGCATGTTTCATTAAGTTAATTGCAACAACAGAAATCAATATATTCCTACAGTAAATCATGTTTCCCCCATGTAACAGTGCTCTGTTTAACTTTAATTCTAAATTCAAATGAATGCAAAGTAATCATGTATCTCTTGACTACATTAATGGCTCTGTCTCCAGTCAGGCCTCAGAATGCTCAAAGCAAATTAAATATCTACGCTCGAATGGTAGCACTAGAAACTGTAAGGGGAACCAAAACAATGGACTTTCTTTGATTTGTGTTTCAGTTGGATCATAGTTCTCTTGGATCTGAAGTCCAAGATTAGTTAAACATTATTTTTGAGCTGGAGTTTGGCTTTTGTTGCTTTCTGAAATAGAATGTTCTGGGTTGCTTTTTCCCTATTAGTAAAGTGACCTGTTGTTTCACAGAATGGCTGTGTCATCCACACTGCTGTAGGATTCTGTTGTTGTTTTCCTGTCGGAGCTTTAGCCTTTTAGCTAAACTCATGGCAATTTATGCTGTTTTTGTTTTTGTAAAATGCCACAGGCAGCTGTCTATGGATGGCCTATTGGAGACTGTGGAGATGTGAGAGAGAGGTAGGATCAGGCTTTTCATCTCCAAGGTAGTCCAGTGACCCTAGCTAACACTGGTGCAAAAAGGTGACTTTGACTAACATCTTATAAGTGCCTCTGAATTATGTATGTTCTGTTCCCTGGGCGGATGGAGGTGGTAGCGATTTGGAGAATAATACTTGGCTCAATAACAGCCATTAGCAGGAGTTTGGAAGGCTTTCAAAGACGAAACGTGAAACCTGGCAAAGGTTGTGCCGATACAGTGATGAAGCTGTTTGATACCAATGATAGAGGAGATGGGGCTGGGCCTCTGATTGCTCTGTGCAATCTGATTACCAACTCCATTGAACTGTGAGAGGAGGTCCTCCAGACAGCAATAAAATACACGTATAACTGATGATATAAAAAAAACTAGGGAAGTTCAAAGAGTTCTTCAGTTCATCAGTACTGGTAATATTTTTACCTTACCTGGTAATATTTTTACCCAAATATGAAATATCAGATTAACGTTATAATTGGCATGTTTTATATTGAATGTTTCCATCAAAACATTAAGTCTGTATTTGAAACTGCAGTGTCCTTGCTCACATCACAGATCAGTTAAGCTTAATAATCTGCATTTTGGCCTAATTGATATTTACAATGAAATAATATAATTAGTGGTAGGCCGTTATCGGCATTAACGTGCTGCGTTAATGTGAGACTCTTATAGGGCTATAAAAAAAATATCCCTGTTAATCTAGGCACAAAGTTGGGTTGGGAGAAGGTCTATACTACGCAAGCTTTGATGACTTTCACTTTGATATTTTAGCGTGGATGTATACCTACTGTGAAACAGGGACATCACTAGGACGAAAAGACAAGGGGGGCTTAGCCTTAGCCCCCAGGGCTGTAGGAATGAATTAGCATGTACTTTTCACCAAACCTTTCCTTTCACTTAAGTTAAGCAGTGAACAGTTATGGACACTCATAGTACTGTTCTGTTAAACTGAGTACAAATGGCGCTATCGGAGAACGAGAGGGCACCGGTTGCTACTCGCTAACAAGCAGCTCAGTGTAGCTTCGCCTGGGTCCTAATGCCCGCCTGCTACCTACAGCAGCTTCAACAGCCACTACATAATTTTAATTCAATAATGATAGCTAGATTTCAATTCATAGTCTTGTTTTTATTTGTAAAGTGCGTATCTGCACTCAGTGATATATTGTATGAAATGTTTGGATATATAATTTAAAAAGTACAATAATGACTTTATATTTAGGGTGGCTTGGGATCATTTTGGGGGGGAGGGGCTCAGACCTTCAACAGAATTCAAATGAGCCATTTTAATTTAGATTATTCTAGGTTAAAAAAATTAATCTATGACCACTCCTAAATATAATACAACAAATGATCTGTGTTTGTGTTCATAATAAAAAAAGAAAGTAAAATTGATATATTTGTAATGTGTACCTATAAAAGAACCAATGGCAGGAAATACATGGGTGTTGGTAGTTATAACAGAAATAATTAGTTCCTGCAGCATGAGGAGGTCAAAAAAGTTGATTAGATGGTGGACACTTAAACCTTCTCTGCCCCCTTCTGGGTTTTTGTACTTGGCTGTCACAATCTCAGCTGGTGACCACCGGAAACCGGGACCAGTACCCATCTGTGACCACCAGGGGTCACCTAAGTTTCAAGGACCGTGTTGACTCTATCTGATTCCCGCCTGCGACCACTTGGGGTTGCTTTGACTCATGGACTGAATCACCTGTCTCCTTTCACCTGTATATAGTTACGTCTTGATTATCTCTCCTCACCTGCACTACTCACCTCATCATTGACTCTCTCCCTATTGGTTCTTAGTTTTGGCTTCTCAGTATTTATACCAGTCCCTTTCCTATGTTCAGTATGCCAGCATACCCTCACATACCCTATCCTTATGTATGCCTGTCCCTGTCTTCATTAAGTGTAGTTTGGCCCTTGTGCCTGTTTTCTGTTTATCCTGATTTTGTGTTAATAAACTCCTTCTATTTATAATATGTATGCCTACATTGGTGCTTACTTCCCCTCTCATCTTCAACGGGACTCGCCTGTAACAGAATGCTGGCATCCGTCTCGCAGCGCCGTAGACGTCCACCATCACGCCTCCTTTTACTCTCCAACGCTGGATTACGGAACCTCGTGTTGGTCAGTTACCTTTGGGGATCACGGTCGTACCCCCGAGGACAACCTGAAACACGAGGTAGGGGAGTGGGACATAGAAAGGGTCAAAACACCTGACCTCCGTGGACATCTCACGAGGCTTCCCTTCACCGTTTTCCCTGCAGACTCTTCCCAACTGTACGAATTTCCCTCTGTTAGTTCAGAGGACAAAGATTACACGTACGGTTGGAACTGGCGCCCGTGGAAGATACCCGGGAGCTTCCACGACACGACGAGGAATCCACACATGCTGGGTGTGGGCGGCCGGAGGACCCCACGGTGAGGACCAATGTCCGGGACCTTATTGTGGACTCTCCATCTCTTGTTCCTGACCACCGCCCTCACCGGTACTACTGACCTTCCCTCCAGAACACCTTTGGACTCCTCCAACATCACCCGGACTTTTCAACCTCATACAAGGTGATCGTTCGGTGAGGGAATACGCCGAGAAGTTCCGTATCCTGGTGGACGAAGAGATGCGGGGTGGCGAGTTCCTAGTTTATGTGTATCGCATGGGTTTGGATCCCAGGATAAAAAAACTGCTCACTAATGACTTGCTTCTCGTTACGCTGGAGGAGACTATCCAACTTAGCCTCAGAATAGAGCTTCGTCTCTACCCCCCAATGTTTCACAGCTCCATACATTCTAACACCATGCATTCCAGATCCACACAGTCCAACTCCACACATTTCAACCACCCACAGTCAAGTTCCACACATTTCCGATTCAGACAGTTCAACTTTCCATAGCTCAGATCTACACACTCCAACACCCCACAGTCCAGATTCACACAGTCCAACCCCACTCATTACAGTTCCACACAGCCCAGTGCCACACATTTCAACTACCCACGGTCAAGTCTCACACATTTGAACAGATTCCAGATTCCACACATTCCAGATTCACACATTTCAGTTCTTCGCAGTCCAACTCCATTCAATCCAGCTCCACACACTCCAGTTCCACTCAGTGGTATTTCACTCAATCTCAGACAAAACAGTTCAGACACTCTCAGCCCCGTATTGGTCAATTCTATGCCACCTAACCCTACCTCAGCCGGCCTCTCAGTCGCTCCAGCTGGCCTCCCTGCCGCTCAGAACGGCCTCACGGCCTCACACAACGCCTCGTCCTCCGAATTAATGGAGGGGTATCCTCCTGGTGGCTTCCACGAATGCCGTCCTATCCGTAGAGGCATGCCTCGTCCTCCGAACAAACGGAGGAGGGCCCCCCCGGGGTGTCCCACGGGCGCCACTGCCCGCCATACGTGTAATCCTCATCCTCCGAATTAACGGAGGGGAATCCGTGCGGTTGTGGGGGCTGTCCTAGGTGGTCTGACCTCGCTTCAGGAACCGGCCGACCTGAAGTTCCGCAATCCGGCGCCGGATTCAACCAGGTCGGGGAGTAATCGGAGTAATAGGATGGTGGATGTCTACGGGGCTGCGGTCGTGATGCCAGCATTCTGTCATGGGCGAGTCCCGTCAAAGGTGAGGAAGAGCGCAAACACCAACGCAGACATCCATAGTAGAAGCAGAAAGGGGTTTTATTACTTCATAAACAGTACAACAAAAAATAGGCATGGTGGCCAAACCTAAACGTAAAAAGGGGACAGGAACATGCAAACATAAGGAGAGGGAATGTGAGTGTATGCTGGCATACTGAACATAAGAAAGTGACTAGTATAAATACAGAGAAGACTAAACTAAGAACCAATAAGAATACAGACAATGATTAGGAATGTAGTGCAGGTGAGGAGAATTAATCAAGAGGTGACTATATACAGGTGAAAGGAGACAGGTGATTCAATCCATTAGTCGAAGCGACCCCAGGTAATCGCAGGCAGGTACTGGTTTACTGGTTTACTGGTTTACAGGTACTGGTTTACCCGGTTACTGGTTACTGGTGGTTACCGGTATTGATTGTGACAATAACATTTTTTCATGCTTGAGCTTCTTAATTTCAAGCTTTAGTTTTTTTATTTCAACTTTTGTTTTATCACAATCAAGCTCAAGCATGCGCTTGTACAGGCTGTGCACATCTTCTGCTGAAGGCTACATAGACAAAAAGGGAGAATCAGTGTCATGTCGCCTGAGAGGGAAGGACACAGCCGTACGCTACTGAGGTTTAGTGATACAGTTTATTCAATAAAACAAAGTGTTAAACGTCCCAAATGAAGACACACAGGAACCCTGTGTGGACTTGTCCAAGGAGGAACCTCGCTCCTTGGTATTGCTTTACCCTGTGGTCTTGTAACTCTGCCTTTGTCTTTGAGGAACCGGACAGCCCTTTTCCTGTCCTCCTCTGAGACAGTACGAAACCACGAGCTGGCCACTCGTCACTCCTGCTTGAATACAGAAAGGAGAGAGACAGAGGGGGGAAAAGAGCACAAGATGGAACTCGCTGTCTGTCAAATGTGCCACTCGTCCTTCTCCAGCTGCTTCTCTCCGTTGTTCGCCTCTGAGCAGACTGCTCTCTCTACTCGTAGTGTTTTCCTAGACAGGAAGAGAACACCACACACACGCAGTCCCCACACACTTTGCACCCGACTCCCTCCAGCACAGCTTGAGCCCCTTGGGGCGATACAGTTTCTTAGTCTTCAGACTCCTTACACACAAGATACTAGCACAGAGTCCTCAGACTCTTTACAAACGAGATACGGATACTAAGCCTTCGTGACTCTTTACAAATGAGATACTGATACTAAGCCTTCGTGACTCTTTACAAACGAGATACTAGTTTCTCTTCCCTTCAGTTACAGACACAGACCTTCAACTGATGTAACACGTCGGTGACCACGCGTCCTAGCCCTGGTTCAGCCATGATTTAAACTATCACTCACCCAACCATGCATCACTCTCTCTCCGCTCCTAACGAGCCCAGCTGCTTCCACTCTCCCACTCACAAACACACACACACACTGCTTTCAAACCATCCACACCTGCTGCCAGTCGCACTCACATTCACTCACCTCCTGTCCAGAGCCCTAACTAGTATTCCGGAGAATTGCTTCTCCTCAAACGAGTCGAAGGGTCACCAGGTATATATCAATGAAATTGTTAACTTGTTCTAAAGCTTGTTTAAGAAATACAAAAATAATCTATTTGTGTTTAATTGTATTCTAGGTCTAGGATATCACAACTATCATTAAGCTTAAAAATACCTGTCGTTATAGATGGGATTATTAACATGACTAGTAAATACATTAAGTTCCCTTACACTGTGGCGGGACAGGCCAACATCAAAAAACAATTTGCAGCAATGTCCGGTTTCCCAAATGTAATTGGCGCAATTGACTGCAGTCACATTGCAATAAAGGCTCCATATGAAACCGAATTTACATAAATAGAAAACGTGCAATCCTATAAATGTGCAAGTTATATGTGACGTTCACATTATCCTCACAAACGTGGTTGCACGATGGCCTGGTTAAACACATGACTCGTTTATCCTGGAACACAGCAGTGTCGGGAGCAGACTCCAGGTTGGCGCTTCCCGCGATGGCTGGCTTCTTAGTAAGATAAATGATAAATGATAAAAACATTGTGTAATTTCTAACTATTCATTGTTAATACATTAAATCATGCAGGTGACGGCGGCTACCCTCTCAAGCACTGGCTCCTTACCCCCTTTACCCACCGTTGTGGAGCGTGCCATCGACCTGCTGAAATGCAGATGCCGATGTTTAGACGCATCAGGTGGCCGGTTGTTATACCACCCCATAAAAGTGTGCTGAATTATGAGAGTGTCACACGCACCGGGTCATGTGACGTCACAAGGCCTCGGAGATGACGTCAAACCAGGTATATAAACAGGAAAAATTTGTTCACCTGCACACTGACATTGAAGTTGCTAGGCTTCATGCCCGCGTGTCGACTCCTACCCAACTCAACTCTACTTCCTCCACTCATCGGTACCGTGAGTACTCTGATTCCTCTGAGTCTGTTTGTATACTTGTCTGTGTGCGCGTTTAGAACACGAGTTCATATTGGTATGGAGTTCTTCCACCACTGTTGGCACAGTTCATTCAGTATTCTGCCGTCCAGTGTGACAGAATGTCAGTGTCCTGGAACCTAGAGGAGAAGCAAAGGCTGTGCGAGATGGTTACTCAGCAGATGGCTGAGATAGGGAACCTGAAGCAGGAGGTAACGAATATCTGCGCGGAGACCGTCGGTCTGCGTGCCGAGATCGCCACCCTGTGGCAGACCCTGGAACAGTGGACTGGTGAGTGACCTAGCACTCCACAAGCTGCTTCTCCACATCCTGTGGCTCAGCCTCCACCAAGATCGCCCTACCCGACAAATGGAACAGTAAGGATGGGAAATGTGAGGTCTTTCTAACTAATTTTGACTTCTTATTTGAATTTCAGGTGCAGCGCTATCCAACTGACCACAGCCGGATTGCCCTACTCACTTCCCTCCTTACTGGGCAGGCAGCAGAGTGGGCTGCGGCGGTTCTCTCTCCGACAGTGACACTGCTCACTCGTACTCGGAATTCACTAAACAACTGAAGGCTGCCTTTCAACATCCTGAGAGCGAGGTGGTGGTGGATTCTTGCCTTTACCATCTTCTCCAAGGAGACCGCTCGGTGAGCCAGTACACGACTGACTTCCGGACCTTAGCAGTGCAGACCACCTGGAGAGAGGCCGCCCTCCATATCGCTTTCTATGAGGGACTCAACACTCGCCTCAAGCACGAGTTGGCTGCTCGTGAGCTCCCTGTTATATTGGAGGGACTCATCCAAATGTGTTTGCAAGTGGAAGTCTGGCCCTCGTCAACGCCCTCCAGAACTGACCTTCCTGGTTCCGTCACCGGGCTCCACCACCCGCCTCAGAGTCCCACTCTTCCGGAGCTGGGAAACCCATGCAGCTAGGGTGCACCTCTCTGATGGCAATGGAGAAGGAGAGATGCTTCCGCGAGGGCCTCTGTGCCTATTGTGCCTGCCCTGATCACCATCGAGCCATCTGCCCTCTCCGGCCGGGAAACGGCCAGACCAAGTGAAGAGGGGGAGGAATTCTCTTGGTCCGTCAGTTCATGCCTCCAACCAGTTAACCATTTCCCGGCTTGTCGTTCAGGTGAGTCTCCAACTGGGACACAAACAGATCAGAACATCCGCCTTCGTTGATTCGGGGGCGGCTGGCAACTTCATTGATCAGGTGTATGCCTCCCAGTTGGGACTCGAAACCGAGTTGTTATCCCAGCCGGTTCGTATCACAGCCGCGTACGGTTGTCCCCTATCCCCAGTCCGATTCACCTGCGCACCAAAACCATCACCATGACCATTGACCACCACACCGAACCCATCCACTTCCTCGTCACCAAACTCTCCTCTCCTCCTCTCTTACTTGGGCTGCCCTGGCTGGTTCATCACAACCCTATAATCTCCTGGTCACGACAGAAGATTCTTCAATGGGGACCAACCTGCAGAGAACTCTGCATATCGGCGCCAGCTGGGACGCGCTCTGGGGAGTCCAAGGCCTCCGATGTTGACCTGGAGGCCATTCCTATCCCGTACCGAGATCTGGCAGGGGTTTTCAGTAAGAAAGAGGCCACCAAATTGCCACCACATTGCCCTTATGACCTGGCAATTGAATTGTCTCACATGCTGCACACCTCCTCTGCCACTGGCCTCAGTCCGTTCGAGGTGTGCCATGGCTTCCAACCCCCAATGTTTGAACATCAGGAGCCGGGGGTTGACGTGCCGTCTGCCCAATAGTTGGTCCGCAGGTGCCACTGGATGTGGAACCAGGCCAGGACCGGCATCAACTTGGCCAACCGCCACTACACCGCCCAGCATCGCTAGCGGCACCCTCCGGGATGATTGTTCCATGTTGGTGACCGGGTGTACCTCTCCATGCCATCAACCTGCACACCGAGTCCAGGAAACTGTCACCCCGCTTCGCTGGTCCTTACAAGATCACCCACCGGATTAACCCGGTCACCTACGGGCTCCAGCTGCCTGCCTCTCTCCGCATCCATCCTGTATTTCACATATCTCAACTGAAACCAGTATTCTTCTCTCCTCTGTTTCCCCAGAAACCTGCTCCTCCCCCGCCTCGGTTTAGAACGCAAGTTCATATTGGTGTGGACTCTAACTCCTCTTGGAGCATTCTAAGAGTAACCACGTGGCTTACCGACTCTCTTGTGCATCTCACGTCAGAGTTCTTCCACCACGCTACACTGTTGGTGCAGTTCACTCAGTATTCTGCCATCCAGCGTGACAGAGAGCATGTGTTGTGTTGCACAACATTGCACAGAGGAACAGCGTTCCTCTCCCTCCTGACCTATCCTTACAACAGCACAAGGAGTCGGACCCACAGCCCCATACTCGACAGGAAGGCTATTATCATTTGGGAGCAAAACGCCAGGGAGACATAATGCGGTGTTTGCAAAGACAGCAGTGCAAAGGTATATTTTTAATGTTGTTGAAATTTCACCCAACACAGCTCTTATTTGTTTCAGTTCATCTAAAATTACTTCGATTGCTCTAATTGTATCTCTTTGTGTCGCCAAGACAGCCTCAGTCAGGACCCGGCCGCTTCCAGATACTACATGCACCCGGGACTCGCTTGTGCTGGGGGCGCTCAGGTGACTCCTCACCACCTACTGCTCTCATTGTCTCTGGGGGACAACAAAACAACAAAGACAACAAAACTATTCAATTGTGCTTTGTCACAAGTCTAACTTTTGTTCTCATAAATGCAAATAAAAATCGCTTACCGCGTATAGTCTCAGACATGTCTGTGTCTCCCTCTCCCTCAAACACCACCCCACACACACTTGTTTCCCCCAGTATGCGGCAAAACCACGTGCAAACAATCCCAGGTAGAGTGCGATTTATAAAGTATATACTGCTTGCAGGTGTGTGTGCACAAGTTTTCATAAATCTGACTTTTTCTTTGCATACGTCATTTTCATCTTTTGATAGTACGTACACTTTTAGTATGAGTTCTATGCAAAGTTTTATAAATGAGACCCCAGGAGTGTCAAATCTTGACTCATATCCATAGTTTTTAATCAAAAACAAATCATAGGATGACCAAGATTACTTTGTTTACCAATGCTATATGATGGATCTGTGGTCACAGTTCTACATAAACAATGATCACAAGAACACATCCTTTATCCTCACAGAAATAATCTTCCAGTTATTTAAATCTTTGCGCAAAATCAGAAGTAGGAAAATGGCAGGAGCATAAAAGCTGAGACAGACGGCTTAGCTGTTCCTCGTGAACTCTTTGAAGAGTTTGCCTGAGCAGCCAATTAAATTTCGTCTGATGATGATCCATCAGCTGGCATGTTATTAGCTGTGACCTTTATGATCTAATCCCAGGTTTTTCATAAATTATGAATAAAAGAATTGTAATTAAAATTGTAACACACTCCTGTATTGCTCAAGCTGAACCATATCAAGAAACAGTGCTGCTAATTAACATGTCTACCATTTTAGAAAGCAACACTGAATAAAGAGTGGAGTTAAGGGCTTTTGAGTCATGTGACTGTTTAATCTTTGGTTGTATCAAAAAGATGAAAAAGATGTGTTACATCCCGAGTTTCTGGCTCAGTGAGGAGGATTACATTTAGAAAAGTGTGCAACCAAACCACAAACGTCCGGTAGAAAAATGAAAACATACCGTCAAAGCAGAACCCACGACAGGTAACAAAACCAGAACCTTATCTCCAGGGTTAAATTGAATAGCTGCTCCATTGCGACTTGTGACGACAGTAGAGCTTGTTTTGCGCTTTACCACGCATGAGACAAACGTTTTCGGAATTCACTAACGTAGTTAAATACACTGCGTTTCTGAGTAAGATGTTCCTCTGACAACAATTTCTCCTTGAGGACTTTTAATGGCCCTCAGACAGTATGCCCAAAAACCAACTCCGCAGGACTAAAGCCAAGAGATTCTTGTACGACTTCTCGTATAGCTAATAAAACTAATGGAACCCCCTCGTCCCAGTCACGGTGAGTACTAAAGCAGTAAGCCCTCAGCATGGTTTTCAAGGACTGATAAAACCTCTCAAGAACTCCTTGTGATTCAGGGTGATACGGTCTAGACATAACATGTTTAACCCCTAACTCCTGTAACATTTGCTGAAACAGATTTGACGTAAAATTGGAACCTTGATCTGACTGTAGATATTTGGGCAAATCAAACGTGGAAAATAACTTTACCAGAGCCTTTATAATGACTGAAGCAGTGATCTTCCATAGCGGAATAGCCTCAGCATATTTGAAGGATGTGCACATAATCGTTAATAAAAACTGATTTCCAGCCCTTGTTTTAGGCAACAGACCCACACAATCTACCACAATATGTTCAAAAGGCTCTCCAATAGCAGGAATCGGCCTTAATGGAGCGGGAGGAATGCACTGATTAGGCTTTCCCACCATCTGACATACAGAACAAGACCTAAAATAAGTAGTAACATCCAACTTCAAACCAGGCCAAAAAAAATACTCTAAATATTCTATCATACGTTTTCGTCACCCCAAGATGAGCTGAAAATGGCTGGTTGTGTGCTAAAGCCAGTATATGAGTGCGATAACAGGTGGGTACTACGACCTGAAATACTATAAATACTGTCCATTCCTCTGTCTCACTTATAGGATTCAAGGCTCTATACAGCACACCATCTCGCAAAGAGTATCGGGATTTATTCTCCCCCGAATCCTTTATAGCTTCCTCAAAACACTTTGTCAGGGATTCATAAGCCTTCTGAGCCGCAATGAGCTGAGTATAGGAAAAAAATACTCATTGCTCCATCCTCAATCATAACTGTTTGCTTAGGTTTGTCTAACAGTGGAGCGGAGGATTCTTCCTTAGGTTCATCAATAGATGATATAAATGTATCCGCTAAACTCACCACGTCCGGGCCAGAGCCCGAGTAACCGCACACTCAGGGAATGACGCTAACTTTGCTTGTTCCTCAACTTCAGTCACCACCGGTAACAAACCACTCCAATAAAGTAGTTACTTTGCCACCAGCCAAATTATTTCCTAATATCATCGTGATACCCTCAAAAGGTAAGTGGTTATAAACCCCCACACGTACTGTACCCGACACAAGCTCTGACTTTACCTGCACATTGTGTAGCGGAATTCTAGTTAAGCCCATTTCAATACCCTGTACCAGAGCAACTGCTTGACACGACGTTTCATCATTAACAGGTAACACGTCACTCAGTAACAACGACTGTGCTGCACCAGTGTCCCTCAGGATATAAATAGGTTTCTCCGGGGAACCAGGCGTAGAAACTGTACCAGTAAAAGGTTTAAACACTTTCTCCACTTCAAAAACAGAATTGACCGGTGACGAGGACGAAAATTAATTTATTAATTATCCCCAGCCGGATGCAGAAGCTCAGTGTGCTGTCAGTTTTGACTTTTAACACTGGACACTCAGCTATTACATGTCCAACTTTGTGACAGTAAAAATAAGAATGATTTTCCTGTGAAGGAGACCCTGTCCTCGTCCTCATGGGTGTAAATGTTCTCAAACAAACATTATTCGACTTTCGAGCATCAGTTTGTGAGTTTTGCATCACAGGACCAGAAAATGCCACTTTATGCATTAGGAAAAATTTCTCTGCCATAACGGCAGCTTTGGTGAGTGACTCAACCTTCTGCTCATTTAATACGTCACATTCCGTTATGGCAAACGTTGTTTAAATTCCTCTAACAAGACGAGATCTCAAAGAGCACCAAAATCAGTAACCTTGCAAGCAGTAACCCATTTAACCCATTTTTTCTCTCGTGCAAAATGCACATAAGACTGCGTAGAGGTTTTCTGATAATCTTTAAAACACTGTCAATAAGCTTCAGGAAGAAGATCGTACGCCTGTAAAATGGCTTCTTTAACTCTATCATAGTCTAAGCCCTCCACCATAGAAAACGCAGCACAAACTTTCTGCGCTTTACTCGTAGGTTTGCACTGAAGTAACAAAGACCACATTTCCTTCTGCCAACCCAAAGAAAGTGTGATTCTTTCAAATGCTGTAAAATAGGAGTTGACTTTGGACTCCCGGAATGGAGGTAACACAGGAATAGCTTTAGCTAATTCAAATCCAAATCTAGGTATTGAACCAGTGGAATGCACATTACCATCACCTGAGGCTCTGGTCTGGTCTGATTTTCCCAGCAGGAGTCCAGCAAACTTCTCTGCCTCTAACTCGAGCTGCCGGAGACATACTTCTTTGTCCGCGTCCACCTCCATTCGCTTAATCTTCAAGCGAAACTCATGTTCTCATGCTTGCTCCTTTTCCCGAGACTCGGCCTGTATCCATGCCAAATGGACCTTCAACCGGGCACTCACCAACTCCACAGAGCGCATGCTTCCAGGTGAGAATGGACAGAATGGAGAACGACTCTGTCTCACCTTCTGGCCTCACCCTTGGCTCTACAGCTGAAATTCCCTCAGTGGTATACTGCCTCACAGCAGAAGTATCTGGTAAACCAGCAGATCCAGAGTCAGATAACTCTATATGCGGCAAAAACTTTTCCAACTGTTACTAACTTTTCCAACACAGCCAACAATTTCCTATTTTTTTTTAGACCTCCCCACCGAGATCCCGAAATGAGCAGCCAACAGCAAGAGATCATCTTTCCTGCACTCATTCAACTTCGACACAGATGGATTTACCAGGAAACCCTCAACAGTAAACGTGGCCATTTTTCTACCTTCGGCTTGGATGAGGTTGCACCAAAATAATAAAGGTTGATCTTCTGAACAAATTATGGAATGTAATGGAGTTATTAATTAACAATATCCTGGAAAAATGCAGGGAAAAATCCCGGACGAGCCCCCAAAATGTTATGTCCTGAGTTTCTTGCTCAGTGAGGAGGATTAATTTAGAAAAGGTGTGCAACCAAACCACAAACGTCCAGTAGAAATATAAGTAGTCCGCACAGACTGAGGGGCATATTTACAAGGTTTATCTAATAATTACAATATATAAAATATATACAACACAATATTTACACATACACTGAAATCAATGCAAATACAAACTGTATATACACACGAAATAGGCACAGAACTAAAGTGGGAAAACAAATAACACCAAAATATTATGAAGCCTCCCATCTATTGTTCCCGGACGCTTTTCAAAACTGAAGGCGGGAACCTCTGGTGATCCAACGTCCAATGATGCGTCAGGTCACACCCTGCCAATCCGCCGCCAGGTAGGAGTGATCGACGGGCGAATGGACCAATCCCTCATTGCGCAGTCACTGATGACGTAGGATACTGGAACAGCGAGAGAGAAAGACAGAGACAGGAAAAAAAATAATACGTAACTGGGCAAGTAACAGATGCAATACGTGGAGTACATGCTCATTCCCACCCTCCTGGTGTTTGTGTCATGCCATGATGGGGGAGTCCTTGCTAATAGGAGGAATTTGAGACATCTAAACAGGAGAAAAAAAATCTAATAAAATCTGAAGTGGAAAGAATAACAAACCTATTCAGTTTGTTTGGGTATTAATGCCATCATACTAAGTCCATACTCCAACATTGCGTTGAGTAACAATTTAATTTCAGCTGGGAAATTAGCTGTACATTTGCTTTCTCAGAAGTAGCAGTGGCCCTGTCCTGTTCTGATCTGCTGTGGATAGATGATGACATGATTTTGCTTTGGGGATGTTTTTGTGCTAAGGGCACAGGACAACTTCACCACATCAACGGGAAAATGGACGGAGCCAAGTATCGTAAAATCCTGAGCGACAACCTCCTTCCCTCTGCCAGGAAACTGAAAATGGG
>JBBJLR010137784.1:0-13331 GCA_037577145.1 Brachypetersius gabonensis | reverse complement strand
GCCTCTGGTCTTAGACTTACCACTTTATGTAAAGCAATCATGTGTTATTATTATTATTATTATTATTATTATTATTAGTAGTAGTAGTAGTAGTAGTAGTAGTATTGTTATAATTATAATTATAATTAGTTTCTTGGGTAGTCGGTGACCTGATGGTCAGGGTGTTGAATCCTAGGACTGTCGGTGGCACTACAGAGGTAGCTGTGAGCAAGGTCATCCCTACATACTACTCTGCTGGTGCTCCCGGTTGGTGGCAGCCCACTGCTTCACTTGGTGAATTGACTGAATGCAGAGAAAGAATATCATCTTGTTCACGGCGTGTGATGTGGTGTGTTAATGCGTGACTTTTCCTGACTGACCTGTTGCTTGCTTGCTGAGTTGTTTATCATTTATGAGGCTGCTTTCCCCTTTTTCTCAACTCCACTCATACCTCCTCTTCTTAACCATTTTGCAGAGATAGGCCAACTGTGTAAATGAGCTAGCTGTTTTAATAAGTATTGGCTTTATTAAGGCATTTAGACCAATCTCTTCATTGGCTACTGCTTGTAAAGGGGGTCAGACAGGGAAGGGGGTCTTGTGCTGCTCTAGTTTAGTTCCTCTTTTTATCCAACTGACAGGTCAGGCAACCAGAAAATTACATTACATTACATTACATTCATTTGGCAGGCACTTTTATCCGAAGAGAATTACAATTTAAGGAAACACTCAGGACCTGGTCCTCTCAATGATCACTCCAGGTATGCTCTTATAATGAAGGGCACCAGAATTGTAAGAGGCTATTCCCACTATATCTCACTTACAAAAATGTTTTTAGGAAACTAAAATGGTTCTTCTACAGCATCGCTCAAAGAACCTGTAGTGGCACCTTTTTATATTAGGGTTAATATAAGTAATATCTGTACTTACTAAACAATTAGGCTTAAGATTAACATATGAATATTAAGCCTATGGGTTAATGAAATTGGACAGATTAATATGTCCTCAATATTACTGGATTATCAAGACAACAAATACACAACCCACTGCGTTTGGAACCAAAAAACCCCTTTCATCAAGCACCCTCTGACAACACAGCAAGCTATTCTGCACACTGCCACTGTGTGTGATTCTCGCTGTTAAACCTCGATCATAATGAGTGCAGAATTTGCCCTCTTTTCTTCCATTCCGCTCCATGGTCTTTCGGTTTGGACGTATTAATTAATTCACAATCATGGCTAATATCTCCCTAGTATTTTACACCGCGCATTGAGAATGACTCTGAATCTCTGCACAGTCTGTTCATGGAATGTCTAATTAGTGGTATAATAGAATGAAAAAAGAAAGAAAAGGAGAGGACGCCTGCACCAGATAAAAACACATTTTTCATTAGTAGCACCAGTGACATGCATTCTGGTAATGGCCTCAAATGAAAGTTGACTGATAGGTCATTGTCACTCCTGCATTTCTTCATCATTGGAACTTCCATCATCCAATACTCTTCCTTTTTTCTTGGTCTGCTTGTGGGGATTTAATTAAAACTCCCTTGATTTGTGAGTACCACCTAGGTTATAATTTGGCTCACAATTAAAGTTGCAAACAGATGTATGTGCACGCTCAGTTCTTTAAAGGTATGTTCAAATAATTAAAGGTTAATTTCTCAGCAAAGGTCAGATAAGCAGTAGATAGATACATCTCAGATATAAACACAGACGTTTCCAGAGCTCTAGGCAAGAAAAAGAAATGGCAGCAGATAGAGTCAATAACCTACATTGATTTTCCAAAGCACCTTGACAAAATGACATTGTATTTTATGTTGAAATCATAATCCTGAAATCATGTTGGATTCATGATATGCAAAACATTAGTCTACAAATACGTATGAGTTGGACCAGACTGTTTTAACCATGTTATGTATACAATGCTAATCTATCTGGTCCTTATTTAAAAGACTAAATGAGAAAGTCCATGGTAGTTCTAGTTAACATTTTTAGAGAACAGAAGGTACAATATGCCAGTTTTCTTCTTTCACTGCAACCCAGTGCTTAAACTAATTATGTGAAGCCATCCACCACCAGGAGCCCATCCATAGCTGGGACATGTTTTGAGTGGGGTGTGGCTCAGAAGCTTGTTCGTTGTTTACATATCTATTTCAGGGGTACTGGGTTTTTCCTTTTTTCATCTAACAAAAGAACCGGGGCTATTAATAAAAATTCTGGACTGTGTCCCAATAGCCTGAACTTAGTCACACCCCTGCACCTTCGTCCTTATATCTACGGCTTCTATTGTTTTGATGCATTACTGTCTCACATAATGCAAAAAGTGTAATGTCCATCTCCATAATAGCCATAGTATAATCTCATTCGATACTTCTGTTATCTAATAACAACAACAACAACAACAACAATAATAATAATAATAATAATTGCTGTTTCTCCTAGCAGCAAATTCAGGCCCCCACCTCTGCATTTGAAGAAAAAGTGGGAGGAGTTTATTCTCATACACAAAGGTTATTCAATCTCCAGGAATAGAATAAGAAATTTTAATCAGGAAACTAAAAAATAAAGAATGCATAGAATATGAATAAAAGTACATTGGAAGTGTAGATATTTAAAAGAAGGAGGACGATAATATTATCTTAACAGATAAAAGCTACAGGTGGTGCAGATCTGATATCGAAGGGCAGCTGACTCCAGTGGCAGGCAGTGTAGGGAACCAGGATTATATTCATCACACATCATATATGTATTAGGGGCCCAAACCTTTTCTTGGTTTTAAATAGAAAATGAAGCCATTTGTTTTGTGGTAGGTTAGTGATAAGAATAAAAACTACTTTCTCTATAACCTTGTCTAAAAAGAGCGGATTAGAGATCGGCCTCTGAAGGGCAGAAGCATCCATGTGTTCTTTTTTACTGTGTGTCACTGTTGTTTTGAAGTTATAGAGGGTTCAGCACACCTTAACTCTTCACAGATGGGAATTAAGGACATGTCCATCCTTTTATCTGTTCTGTTTCATTTTATCTGCTTTCTCGCTTTATCTGCACTCCTGTGTTGAGCTTTGTCGTTCTGATGTGTGTGATCTTTAATCCTGTAGACATGTGTCAGATCTTGCCATCATAATGTGTCTCCATGGTTGACCGTACTCGCTGCCTCCATGCTGGTCCAGCCCGATCGGTTATGCTTCACTTCTCCTGTGGGCAGCTGCCAGCAGTTGGTCACCTTGTCTGTCACAGTTGGCCACCTCCAGTGCTTCTGGCTTAACTCCAGGAGTCATGGTGGTCTGATGTGTCACGTCTATGCCTGAGAGATCTTAAGACGTCTCCATCGGTTCAAAAGTATTTGTGCGTTGCGAGTGATATGTGTGTGAGTATGTGTGTTAGGCTCTTGGGTCACGGCCATCTCAGAAAATCGAGCAGTCTGAAGTGTCTTTTGCTTGCTGCTCCCCTGGTGATCAGAAGCACAGTGGTGGTTTTGCTTGGATGAGGAGGAGACAAGTGTAAATTCAGCCTCTCAAAAGTTGCTCATCTTCCACCACTCTCTCTCTCTCTGCTTTTTTTTTTCTCTTCTTTTTTTTATAGATCCCACTTCAAAGCATACAGTGCAATCACAGTCCACTTTAATAGAAACAGCCTTTATTACTGACTCATGTGCTCTCAACTTGTAAGTAGGTTGCAGGGCAAGAGTGATCATTCTGTGTTCAAGATAACATCGTCTTGCCTGTATTTTTTTTTTCACAATTGTCAATTATTTTATTCATCCACCAAAGCTATTTCATTCAAGCTTATCAGTGTATTTTTATGATTGATATTCAGTTGCTGATGGGCTTCAGGCTGCTTAGCCTAAAAGGTCTATAATCTTACATTTTCTTGTACCTCTCCTCATCTTTCATAAATACACTGGCTGTTTTGTTACTGAGCCTTTTAGACTGATATATGTAAATGAGCTCTGTGATGATTAGAAGCACTGTAGCGTGTCTCATTCAAAAAGTAGTTTGGGCTGAAATATTCATTTTAACTTCGTCGCGAATGGGAGGGATTAAATTATGGTAGGCTTAATAGGCAGATATCTATAAACATGTTGATTTTTGTGACATCAAAAAGCAAAACATTTAGGTTTTTGCAGATTAGTTTCAGTTTGTGGATTGTATGCACAATAGAGCCATTAGTATATTTTAAAACAATGTTTACATGCTATTTTAATTTTTATAATATGAGCAACACTCTCTTCTCTTTCGACCTAGCTCTTATGTCCATAATACTTAATTATTACAGGCCTGTCCATCTAGTCTCTGAGATTTATCACTTCACCTAAGAGTTATTATAGTGGGGAATGATGCAGGCTGGGGATGAAGGAGGCTCTAGATATATATCTCACTGACCTGAGGCATGCTGACCCACACATCTTCAGTCTTGGGACATACTCACAATGACCAGAAATAACAGTGATGGACTTTGCATGGTTCTCTAGATTTCAGGGATGGGAAGGTTTGAAACTGGTATTTTGGATAACACTTAGAAAATATTTCAAATCACTGTTACACATAGAAATTGCTCCTCACATGTATTATGCAGATATGATTTTTTATGAAAACAGTTTATGAAAAAAATGTAAATATTACATTAAATCCACTACGCATTAAATACTCCTACAAAAGAAGTACTAAGATTAGTAAATACTGTTCACATTTAGTATATTCTTAAAAATATTCTGAATTTTTACTTTAGATCTGTATAAAAGTACCCTATATACAGTGACATTACAAAACCTGTGTGTGAATTATTATTATTATTATTATTATTATTATTATTATTATTATTATTATTATTTTACATGGGAAACAAGGGTATATCCTTAAAACCAGTAAATGTCTCCCCTTTAAAAAATGGATCACCTTATTCAAGCCCTAAATGCTGCTGTATGAGCTTCAAGAACAGCCCATAGGTTTGAGTCACTGGAGGCAACTTGTGCATTTGCCACTTGTTTTCAGCTTCCTTCACAGATGGGCACTTGCAGAACTACAATTTGATGATGGTGGTTTAGAAAGGTCCCCTTAGTCGCTTCACACTGTTTACAACACTATGATCCACCTCTTGAGGGGCTATTATTATAAACAGTTGACAGTCAGAAAGCTGCGTTCTGTTCTCAGTATTAGACAAACACAGTTTTGTTAATAGTGCACTAGTATTTGAACTGTGTGGTGTAAACTAATGATCTGGTTTGAAGCGCTTACTGCTGTCACTTCTGTAGGAGTGGGAGGCAATTATGTGAGTGTGATTTTTCGTCCACAGCCCAGAGATGGACTTCAGGAAGCTGTTATTTGTGTTTGAGAGTTCTAGTTGAAAGTGTATTTTTACTTCAGTGTGTGTGTGTGTGTGTGTGTTAGCACTACTTATGTAAAGTGCTTTGTAAACAGAACTATAAAAGGGCAACCTTTTGTGACTGTGGTTTAAGAGCAAACATTTATTTATTTATTATTTATTATTAATATTTAAAATAAACAATTTTCCAAATGTCTTCATTAATGATTCAATACGATGTAAACAAAGTTTTTTACAGTGTTGGTGATAGAAGGAGGTTGAGGTGTGTAAAAATATATAATATAGTTATAAAATGTAAATGTTCAACGTAAGTTTTTAATCATCATTTTTTATTACAGGTCATTATGGATTGTATAAATTGCATAAATTTATGGAGATTTGGACATTTTTGTGCCAACATTTAAGGCTGATAATGGTAAAACAATGCTAAAAACTAGTATTTTGCCTCACAGTGCCCTGCATGTATCTCTGCATTACCAAGAGATTTTAAAAATTCAATGGAAAAATACAATATTCTGTTACGTTTTAGAGACATTAAACACGCCGTACGTCTGGTTCCTCCCACCACCGCTGTGGACACTGCTAACTGGAATGGAATATTTCACATCAAACCATTTATAATGACAGGTGACAACTTGACCATTAAATGATAAAGAAAGTCTTTCAAATCCGCTGAATTCTTATTTTAAGTTTAGGATTAAAGTACCCCATATATAGTCTCATTACAAAACCTGTTTGTGTGTGTGTGTGTTTCCCTCTTTCCCTCTCTCTCTCTCTCTTTTTCCTTCTCCACCCATCGATCAGCAGACTGTCTCTGCCCTCCACTGCTCTCATCTTTTTCCTCAGCAGCATTGCAAAAAACTCTGATCCCTTTGTCTTTCCTTTTTTCAGTCAGGGCAGCTCAATACCCAGATCAATGCTCTTTCTATTTTTCAAAATGCAGAAATGTAATTGTTTTTAGTATATTTCAGCCACGGGTTGATTCAGCCTAGCAGGCAGGCGATCTGCTGTAAGGGGGGTGAGGGTGGGGGGCGACAAAAGGAAGGAAAGCAGAAAGAAAGTCGACTAGCAAGGAAGATGGAATGGAAAAAAGATGGCTCTAATTGCAACCCTGCGTAAAGTGTGAAGCACTTAAAAAGCCTGTGCTTTTTAATACTCTCATTGTTGTTTTCCTTGCTGAGCCGCACAGAAGAGTGGCGTGACATGCAATTCAGCCACTGAATAGCAGATGCTATCATGTTATTATTGTACGGATTATTTGCACATAAAAGCTCAACAAATGAGACGTGCAGTACGCAGAGACGAAAGTACAAATCACACACGCACTGTGACTACCCGTCACTGTGAAAGGGCTGTTACCACATAACTCCAATTTAAAGAGGAAGCTTAACTCTGGGCCTAAACTGAGCCGTACAAGTACATGACTGTCATATCTGTGAAATGGTAACATCATAGGATGTTACCATTCTGAGGACGTTACACGTTCTTATTTTGCAGTCTTTTATATGAGACACATACTTCATAAGCCTACGGTAAAAAATAAGTATGCAGATTGACCTTTCATATTCCCTCCCTAAAGCATGTTGGAACATGTGAGGGTGAAGTCTAAGGCAGTCTGTCACAGATGTTTGAGTCATTTTATGCAAATTGTAAAAGAAATACAAAAAAAAATCAACTGTGCTACCATCAGGAGTGAAGCATGAGAAATAGTGACATAAAAATGGTCTTTCTCTTCTTTTGGAAACCTTGCAGTCATACAGATTGGTGGATTGTCAAAGTTTATTGATAAGTAAAGACACACGGCAAATATAAACAAATAAAAAAAATATTAACTGCAGTTTTTACAATTGTAATTGTAAAGTGTAAAGTGTCCATCTGTCATACGTGAACACACCACGGCATACAGTGTGAATGGTAGGAAAGTCTTCCTTGCATTTAACCTATGAACACAGCACCTGGGGAGCAGTGTGTGGGTACAGTACATTCTAGGGTGCCTCAGTGGTGCCACTAGCAGTCTTGGGATTCAAACCTATGACCTTCTGACTAACCGCTGGGCCACCACATTTTAAAAGAGTATAACAAACTGAAAATGCCTACATTTACTTTGATTATTTCTTTTTTACTTGGTCAGAGCACAATTGTAATCCATATGAATAGTTTCAGGGCTGGTTATTACAGTCTTCCAGCTTATAAACTGCACATCATTGAGTCACTCATGTGAATGTAATACTGCACACATCTGAAAGGCAGTAGGCCTCACCCAAAGACTCACAAGATCAGAGTTCAGCTATACTTTTAGGACAACTTGAAATGCCTTTCTGAGTAATATTGATTTGAGCACAGGAGATGGGGAATTAATTGCTCACGGTCCAGTGAATACAGCACACCTCATGCATGCCACTCTTGCTGGTTTGTAAACACAGACTACTGTTATAACTGACTATGACTGAAATTATTGGTGGTGTGTATTTTAAAAATCATTTTGGTGTGTGGTACCACTGACACGGAAAAGATATTCTAGCAACACAGACTGAGACTTTATCTACTTGGACTGAATATGTTTTTTCTCTTTTAAAGTGGGGTTTTACAGTGTTCTATGTTGGATGTACACTGAACATCAGTATGTGTATCTGGTTTCAAGGTGAGTCACAGTTGGTACTTGTAAAGATAAGTCCAAGGTCAGTTTTTCTACATGGAAGTAAGTCTAACGGCAGTCGTAATGTCTTGTTTTTTCAGTGCTCGTCTAAAAAGACTGGTGAAGGTGAAGGTGAAGGTTTGAAAGCTTACTGCTAAAATAATCATTATGACTGTAAACAACCAGTTCTTTCAAGTCCTAGGAAAGCACCAACAGTTAAGTATCAGCTTATTCATTATGCTACACACAGCAGCAGTTTTCCTGGGATTTTGCCATCCCTTGTGAAGGAAAGAATTACTAAAGTGTGCTTTTAAAAAAGGGTAGTTAATATGAAATGTAATGTTTATAATTTATAAATGCTTCAGTTCATACTAAATGCATAATTTTACTTATGGCAATTTAAATGTAATTCAATTGTAATTAAGCTTTGATCATTTAAAAAAATTCAAGCAGCACTTAAGTATATTTATGTATGTCATTTTTAGACACAACTGCCTTTACATATACGGTAAGTTGACTATTGAGTGTACATATTTTAAGCATATAAGCTATACTGCACCCGTAATATAAATTTAATTTTAATTGTGGCCACTTCCCACTAGCTAGGTTTCCCCATCACATGATACCAAGCTGGGAGGGTGAAGCTAACACAAGGATGGGTGTTGGCAAAGCTCAAACTCACAATCTTCAGAGTAAATGCTCAGACAGATGACTCTTTCGGTATCCTTAGTGGTGCATTTTTGCTTTGAATCTCTTTTGCTTTACTTTAATGTATTACTTCACCTCACTTTAAGACAAAAACACAGTCATATGTTCTAATCACAAAAATATGTTCTAATCTTTTCTGAAAAATAGAGCAAAATACAGTTTCAAATCCTTGTTGCTTGGCGTGAAACCTTGTTGGCAAATGTTTCAAGCTATATATTTGTTATGGTTAGTCACTGAAAGCAATAAATATAGATATTCCTTATTTCCTTATTTTCTTACTTCCTACTTCCTATGGCATCCAAAATTCCAATACAAAGCTAGTCCAGCGATGACTTCTGTAGAAACTAAAATACAGGTATTCACATCTTATGAGCATGGAGTAACTGGGCATTAGTCATAACAGTTTGTTGAGGTCCACTGACTGATAATTGCTGCTCTAACAGATCTTAAATATGTACCCTTGAACGCTGACTCAAACACACACTCCAGTATGGTCAAGGTCAAATGCTTCACATTATCTCTTAAAAGCCTACCCTCTCATCTGTAGAGTATGATTAAAGAAGCATAAATTAAAATTCTTCTCTCTCATATTCCCTTTATATTTCTTTCCCTTTGCTAGGTCTCCTTCACGCTTCTTTTCACGTTTGAGCTTGACATGCCCATAAAAGCCTTGACTTGAGTGGCAGGAGATGCTAAGTGTTGCTTTCATATGAAATGTGCAGTTAGCGTACTTATCCTCAACCATCGTATCCGGTGTGTGACAAGGGGAAAATGGAGCGTGACCCAGATAATTGGGGAAGACTTTCTGATGTGGCCTAATTTAATTATAGGGTGATTACAGATCAGTGTGAAGCAGATTGATTTCTCTGCTGCACTGATGACTTCCTAACCAAGTGCTAGCATGGTGAGGGCCTACAATCATGCTGTAAAGCATGTTGACTTATGACATTAGAGACACATTGTGGCCTCTCTGGGGGGCAGATTTTTCAGTGATGTTGCACTTTGGAACGACATGTTTTTTGTTTCAGTTTAGAAAAGGTGACAGAATAAACAGTTCGTTATTAGGGTATGGAGGACAGGAGTTTAGTAGGGCTGACTGCTTCCGAGTTGGGGGACTAACCATTCCAATGGAATTCCCACATACACACGGTTCAGCATGGCACATGATTTTCAATCAAGCTTTGACCTACACAAATAAAAGTTCAGACAGCTTTTAACCTTCTGCTGCCACCTGTCCTGGTGGCCAACACCCTGGTGTGTGCAATAACAACAAGCTACAATTTTAGCAACAGTTCAAAGCCAACAGTTCAGCAAAACTTTTACTGTAATAAACACTCATTCATTTTCTGAAATTTTAGTAATTTGTAAAAACAAGTCATTTTATGGGGTGTAAATATAAGAGAATTCTGTGGAGTGCATTTGTGCGTGATTTTTAAGAAAGACAAAATTGAATCTGCTGGAATAAATGAGGCTTTGCTGAAACAAACATGATGTCTGAAAAAGAAAAGTGGAATGACTGATGCTGAAGTGACAGAAAGCCAAATTTCAATACTACATATGTCCAATTTATTAAGGAATCACAGTTCCTTCTAGAATTACTTCTAGATTGGACAACTCGCCTTAACCAGACAGAGACGCACATTCTGTGTTATATGCAGTTATGCTGAGTTTTTTTCTGTTATTCTCTGACATTGTGACATAATTTTGTTTCTTTCAGAGTGCATTATTGCCACAGATGCCTGCCAGAATGTGAAATGCCAGTAAATACCCAAGGCATGGCATCCAAGCTCTACCATCAGCACATACTAACAATTATATGTGCAGAAGGCATTTGATAAAATGCTACAGATATACAAGTGTTCTTAGGAGTTTGACTTTAGTATCATCTCGCTACATTCCTCTCTCTCGAAAGAGACAGGCAGATTTTAGTAGCTTTAACAGGAAGAGGAGAAAGAAAAGAAAAAGGGAATTGCAGGAGACACATAGATAGAGAGAGAAACAGCAGGTGCCATTGATCCGCAATTACATACAGCTGAATTGAACTCTTCCCTTACTGCTTACTGTGTCTGTAGGAGGGCTGTAGGAGGACTTCTTGCAAACTGATGTCCACATGCACAGGCCTCTTCCTCTGGACTAACACTGAGACAGAAAATGCACAGCCAATTCCAGGACACTAGAAATGCTTCAGTCACAAACGTTCCGTCACACTTACATCCATCATCATGAAGTGCTTTGAGAGACTCGTCATGAAGCACATAAAGACCCAGCTGCCACTTCACTGAATTCCCACTGGTCTGTGTATCCCAACCATTCAATGGATGATGCCGTCATGATCAATTACCCAGCATTACCCAGCCCTCAACAATAGAGATAAAAGGGATAATAATGTAAGAATAATGCTCATAGACTTCAGGTCAGCATTCAGCACTATCATCCCCAGAATGGGAAAGCTGGTACTACTGAGTCTAAATACTGGATGATGGATTTTCTGACTTTAAGACCTTAGTCAGTCAGAATAGCCCTAACACGCAAAGCCTGGGGGCCCCCCTATGGCTGAGTACTCAATCCACCGCTGTTCACACGGCTGCCCCAAAACTCTGTGGCAGTGCACAGCTTGAGCCTCATCATCAAGTTTGCAGATGACTGTGTTCACTGAGTTTGAGCAGTGGGAACAATGAGAAATCATGCAGAGCAGAGGTACAGTGGTTTAGTGACTGATGCAGAAGCAACAATGTGTTTCTTAATGCGGATATAACAAAATACATAGCTGTTGATTTTAGGAGAGCATGCCATGACCACTTTCCACAATGGTCAAAGCGCAAAGTTCTTTTTGTAGAAAACCTCACCTAAACCCTCAATACCAGCTTCACTGCCAAGAAAGCCTAGCAGAGTCTCTACTTCCTGCAGAGACTGAAGACACCTCATCCCCCTCATCCTCACTAGTGCTCCACAGTGGGTCTATAGAAAGGAACATCAGCAGCTGCATCAGGTTCTGGTTTGGGAAAAGATCATTAGGGTCTCTCTCCTCACTGTCATGGACATTAATGAGGACTGATGTCTGAAAGGTCTCTGCCACAGTAGTGTTAACACTTTTGATGACTCTCAGGACAGACGCCGGGACCTTTTTCAGTAATTCCAGTAGTAATTTGTAACAGAGTCAACAGAGTGCGCCCAGTTTGTGGGGTCAGTCTGCTAAGTTATGCTCCATTCTTTGCAAGCCACAACCTGTATTGGCTCCCTCCCACACTTTGAAGTTTGTAGCCTTGACTATCCGGTCACTAAACAACAAATCACTTTTAATAATGATCTTATTACTACATACAAGACTGATTTTATGCCCTTAACTGAAACTTGGTTAGATTACAGCTGCTGTACATTTGTTCTTAATGAAACAGCTCCCCCGAACGTTAACTTATTTAATATCTCTGGTGTGGGCAGGAAAGGTGGTGGTGTTAGTGTGTTATATAGAGTTACATTCCAATGCAGGCAGTTATTACTGGGTGAATTTTGTTCTTTTGAATATCTCTGTACTGTCATAAAATGCTCATGGAGAATTCTGCTTGTTATTATCTGCAGGCCACTAAAGTACTGTCCTAACTATTTTGATGAATTTTCTGATTTGCTACAAATTTCACAAATTTCTACTGATTTGAACTCTTTCATCGTTGCGGGCGATTTTAACATCCATGTTGACATTCCTAGCAACAGTACTGCCAAATAAATTGCTGCCATTTTTGACACTTTTGATGTAACTCAGCATATGACAGACCCAACGCATATCCGAGGTCAATCACTGAACCTGGTAATCAGTAAAGGCCTCAATGTTACTTCTGTGAATCTCTTAGATCTGGCTCTGTTGGACCATCACTGCGTTTTCTTTGATGCGTCGATTTGCCCAATCATCCAAACTGGCTCTAGAACTGTAAAAAAAATAGATACATTAATCAAAATACCAGGGCTGTCTTTATGGAAACCATATCTAAGATTCCAAGCATAATAGTGGAGTCTGTCTTGTAAACAGAAAGCACCATGGAGGAAGTTCTACACTGTAACTAATCAGAAGAGTGTAGGAAAGCAGAGCGCCGCTGGAGGCAAACTAAACTCCAAGCACTCCACCCACAATCTTTTTAAAAAGTGTTTTTTTGTAGCTTAGTTTTTTGTAAACAGCTCTCTGAACTCCTCCCTCCTGAAGAAACGTAATTTAGACACCTTGGTTCTTAACATTTATAGACCCATTTCTAATTTTCCCTTTATAAGCATGATTCTGAAGAAAGTACTTTTTAATCAGTAATTACCTGGACACAAATAGCGTATTTGATGAATTTTGATCAATCAGGTTTACATCAACATCATAGCACAGAAACTGTTCTCGTTAAGGTACTAAATGATGTTCGCTTGAATATAGATGCAGGGAAAATAACTGTACTGGTGCTGTTAGATCTGAGTGCAGCCTTTGACACTGTTGACCATAACATCCTGTTAGACAGACTTGAAAATTGGGTTGTGTTCTCAGGTACGGCCCTTAGTTGGTTCCGGTCGTACTTGGAAGGCAGGAGATATTTTGTCTCAATTGGCTCATGTGATTTGGCGAAAACTGCCATGTCACCTGGAGTCCCGCAAGGGTCCATTCTTGGACCTGTCCTATTCAATCTGTACATGCTTCCTCTGGGTCAAATTCTTAAAGAGAATGATGT
>JBBJLR010137742.1:0-12813 GCA_037577145.1 Brachypetersius gabonensis | reverse complement strand
AGAGAGAGAGAGAGAGAGACAGAGAGCGAGAGAGAGAGACAGAGAAAGAGAGAGAGAGATAAAGAGAGACAGAGAACGAGAGACAGAGAGAGAGAGAGAGAGAGACAGAGAGAGAGAGAGAGAGACAGAGAGCGAGAGAGAGAGACAGAGAAAGAGAGAGAGAGATAAAGAGAGACAGAGAACGAGAGACAGAGAGAGAGAGAGCCAGAGAGAGAGTAATCTTTCCGTGAGTATGATTGTGTGCACGGCCTGTCTCTTTTGCTTCTTTTGCTTTTGTGAAATCAGATGACGTCAGGGGCAGCTGGTTGTAAGGGAGTTGCCCCTGCATTAAGAAGGCCGTGGGTTTTAATCCCAGGACTGCCAGGGGCTTCACTAAGGTTGGCTGCGTCGCTGGCTGCCCACTTGGTAAATGCAGAGAAAGAATTTCACCTTGTTCACATGTGAAACAAATGGACACGTATTTGTTGTGATTTTTTCCACCTCTGCTTGTTTCCACACAAGGGACAGAAACAGCATCGGGCCGAGGCTGCATGACAGGCCTGCCACACACAGCACATGGAGCCGAGGAGAAACAATCTCCTCCTGCCAAAAAGACGGCACTCAAATATCTCCTTAGGCACTCTTTCACTGAAGGAGAGCACGGTGCACAGTCCCAAATTAAATTAAACTTGAAATTGACTTGTACCACAGAGTGACCTCTATTTTAACTCTCTGATTGCCCTCATAAGTGGTAGAGAGACATTGCTGTCACCCATGGCCAAATCATATTTCTCGGTCCAATCAACCTCAGTTCCAATAGGCCTGTCACGATACTGAAATTTCAAACTCAATACCGATACTAAGGATGGTACTCGATACTATTTTCGATACTACAGTGGGAGAAAAAACAAACACAGGAACTTTATAAACAAAAGAATTAATGTGTGAGTAGACTAACAAAATACTCAGTTTTCTTTGTCTACTCAAAGATGTACAGCGTCTTTGGGTATTTTGAAAAGTGCTTCATAAATTAAATGTAGTATTATTATTTGTCTAGTCAAGTTTCAGTCAACTAAAAGTCTGAGCATTTTAGTCTTATTTCAGTTAATATTATCTACGACTATTTTCGTCTAGTTTTAGTCAATGAAAGTTGTGTTTTAGTCTCCTTTTTTAGTGATGCAAGTCTATTTAACACAGTCAATATAGTATAAGTATAGTAGTAGTAGATTGTAGAAATCTTCTTTTAGTCAAAACTATGCCATACAACACTAAGGTTGAATGTCCCATTACTTTTTTCCACCTTCCTGTCATACAGGAAATAATACCTCATCTCATTGTAGTCAGCGAAAAAGAAGAGACGCTTTAGTATAGTTTTAATTTTATAAACCACATTTAGTCTCGTTCTTATTCGTCAAAAATATTACATGATATAACTCATTATAGTTATCGTCACATGACCAGCATTTGCGTTGTGTGTCGTCTTGTTCGTTGACGACGATTTTTAGTCATAATTTTCATTGAGAAAGCAACACTAGCTGAGGGTCCGTGTAAAATTCCGTGGCGCTAGTTTGTTACTTAGCCGAGTTACAGGGCTGTCTTATAAACACCAGATCCTCCAGAAAGCCGTTGGAGGGGCTGCCCGCTGCAGTGCCTGTTGAAAATTGCCGATTTCTGTGAACTGGCAGATGCAAAACTTGCCTTTATTTATCGATGCCAGTGCCAACTGATATCTAACTCGATACTATCGATTTTTTTGACAACCTCAGTTCCAATAATAAATGCTTAAAGACGCCAGCCTCTACCTGGGAATGTGGACATGCTCGCATTTCTAAAGAAAGAAAAAAAACATGGCTGATGTGAGGTAAGGTATTTTTGTTTATTTAGTTTTTAGTTGAGTTATTTAAAAAGTTCAAATGAACTTGACACTTTATTGCAGGGTCGTTTTTATTTATGTTCTTTCTATGTTATTTGAGAGAAGGAGGGGCACTAAGAAAATGCATATAGGTTTTAAAAAACAAACACTGGATGTTCCTGTTCTGGTCTGTGACTTAATGATTTGACTTTGCTTCAGCAATTAAAAAAAGCCCTGCTTAGCCGACAAGGCAGGTTTGTAGTTAGTAGTCTTTCCCAGTGTGACTTGTTTCGTTTACAAGACCCAGCTACTGCAAGAATATTTAATTTTACAACTGCTACTGACTGTTTTTGTTATTTTACACAGTCCAATCACTGATTGTCAAAGACAACTCATGCCATGCCATTAAGCACTTTGTATTGTGATATTATCATACTGTGAGTTTTTGGACTGTTTCATTTGAGTGTGGTTGAACCTCCTGAACTAATTAGGAACGTTTTGGCCATAATGTGTATCAGTATGTGATGCATGTGGTAGTCTCTGCATATCCTGGACTCATACCTGTGCCTTCATCTCATAAAGTGCAGCCTCTTCAGGGGTCAGCTGAATGGCCTCGTCCCATTTCTTCACCGCCTCCCAGTGTCTGAGGAAAACCCACAAGGACACATTTTGCATTCTGCTAAATACAATGTACTGCACATCAGACCACACACACACACACCCTCATGTCCTCTGTCCCTCTGAACAAACACATGCAGACAGGTTTGACCATTGCACCAAGTCAATAACGCACTTGCCAACCGGTCACGAACATTATATTGTCCCTTCTCTAGTAATGTTTTTACTATTTATTTTTCAACTGTTTTCACTTTAACTGCAGTACAAAATGTATGATTAGATGTTGCCATGAAAGAATGACAAGATTGAAAACTAATACACAAATATATAAGTATAGTGATACTTTGCTGTGTATTACTACTCTCTGGTGAGGCTGAAGTAAAACCTGAATGCCCAGAGCCTCAAATCTGTTTGTCAGATTGTGGTAAGTTCTGGCACTGGATGGAGCTCCTGCTGCTGTTTCCATAAGGGTCCTACTCGCATTGAGATGAGTCTGTAGCTTCAAAAATATTCTAATAGCTTAATTTAACTCTTTATGATAATGTACCTTGACTTATCACAGTCCCATTTGCACAAAGCCTGAGAAAAATTACGTTTATTTTCTTTAAAAAAAAAAAATTAAAATTCTAGAAATGGACCAATAAAAAAAAAAAAAATAATGACTTTGTTAATATCTTCCCACATCAGAGATTTCCGTTTTTGACTGTTTAAGAATAGAAAAAATATTGATAATTGTAACGATTTTACAGCAATTTTGTCAACGGGAAAACTAAAATTATGACTTACACAGCGATATTGTTGTATAGTGTATAGAATGTATAGAATATTTAATTGAGTTTAATTGAGTACTACTATGCAATACTAGTCTCAAATCTGTTTGTAGTCAGATTGTGGCAAGTTCTAGCACAGGAAGGGGCTTCTGCTGCTTCCATGGTTTTCTTACTTGCATTTACACAAGCCTGTAGCTGCAGAACCTGTTCAGTTAATACAATTACATTGGAACTCCCTAACAGAGCAAAATTAGTTGATAAATGGGAATAGTAATCTTAGTTTTAGACCACAACATTGTCGAGAACTGGTGATCTTCCATCCCCACTTGGCACACAGGTCAGTTGGATGTTTCCTCCAAACTGACGTACCGTCAGCTATAATGATTTTCCAGAGTGCTAAAAGGAATCATAAAGAGTGAACAACAAACATTAATGTGATGAGCGCTTCGGATACAGGCCATAAACGCAGTATAAAAATACATAAGGGCATTGTGAAAGTCACCCATACAGAAGCTAATTTTGCAAATTGCAATGATGACTGAAGGAGCAGTGACCCAAACTGTCGACCAGTTATCCAAGTCCTAAATTACTTCCTCTGACTGTAGGCCACCTCTGACAGTCCCTTTCAAACAAAGATTATAGATAAAGACCAGACTCATATTTGTTTTGTTTTCAAGCCAACTAACAGATTACCCTGTTGTGTGTTGTGTGTGTCTACGCATTGGAGCTTTGTAACTGACAATAAAGCATTAAAGGCGAAGAGATCCTTACACAAGGGTTGTGTCAGGTCATGGGTGACGTGTCTTCCTTCGCACTTAAACAGGCAGAAAATATCAGGCAGTATATTTTCTTCTGCGTATATTTTATTAGTACTTTAGAGCAGGAAAGCATTTCAGTTTGTTCACAAGAACTGTTTGTACAAGGACACAAATGGAAGCAAAACTGACAGGGAAAGTGCACTTTCAGTTTTAGTCCCATGTGGTGGTGTAAAAAAAAACAAAAACCTTCACTAGGGATCCCACGCAGGACAGACATCAACCCCCATTCAACACAAGACGTAAAGCAAATTTACCCTAACAGGAAAATAGGTCAACAGCCCCTGATTGGGAATAGTAGGTCAGTAGGTAGCGATTCTGAACCTAATTTCTTTTGGTTGCATCTGCAGAGGCAGAACAGAACACCTGCTGACATTAAACGCGTAGAATGCAAGTCAAGGGCAGTTGCGACAGAGGCATTTGACTCTAAGCCACAGATGCACTCGACAAAACCTGAGCTGAAAATTGCAGGCGTGCCCCTTTAAAGAGGCTGCTGGGGCAGCTGGAGGTCTAGTGGTTAGGGCGTTCGCCATGCGCTCAGAAAGTTGTGGGTTCGAATCCCAAGACTGCTACTGGCACCCTTGAGTAATGTACCATCCCCACACGCTGCTCCCCAGGCGCTGTGTTCCTGACTGCCCACTGCTTCACTTGGTGAATGGGTTAAATGTGTTGAATGCAGAGAAAGAAGTTCGTGCTGTTAACACTGTATGCTGTGGTGTGTTCTAGCATGACAGAATGTTCACGTTACACTTGTACATTTAAAGAACACTGCAACCTATGAAATAGAAATCTTCATATTGTGAAACCATAAATAACAACAGTCGTCATTTTCCAGGTTTATTTTCAGAGTGCTGGGTAGCTGCTGTGAAGCCCAGACACAGATTGAGTGACTTTGACAATGACAACCCAGCCGTTGGTTTGATCTAACAACCATAGGAGTGCACAAAGAGGCAAGTCAGAACAGAGTCAGTTTAGGCAGCAGCACAGTGCCAGAAAAATTCCATTTGATTCAGATGTTTCGCTCCCACCTGTTGATGCATTAATCATTGAAGACACATGTTTTAGTAATAGTGTAAATCGTTTGGACAAGTTTAAATATGTTCAGTTCATAGTGCAAAAAGTATATATAAGCATATATTTTTTGGCTGTGGTAGCAAACATTACTTAAACACTTATATAAACTATAATAGCTTCTTCGATTAGACTCAATAACACTATCTCTTGACGTCTGATACAATATTTTGGATAAGGCTTCACTTCTGAGTCGTGAGTTATGTCGTAACCTTTGTAATCATCTCACTACAGATTGGAATAAACATGACTTAAAACTGTGGCATGATGAGAAAAAGGCATGTATTCAGGGCTGCAACTAATTACTAGTATATAACCAATTCCAGGCAAAGTCAATAACAATAAACGATGAAAGGTCCTTTAACTGCCAGATTTGGGTGTGATTGAAGACATTCCACTCTAATATTCCAAACAGGATTGCTGTTGAGATCAAATTCACAGCTTATAACAAAACAAACAAGAAGCCAACAGCTCGTTAAACACATGATTACATTTTCACTGATGGTACAAAGTTTTATTCTGAGCTACATCAGCAAATTACACAGGAAGACTCGCCAGAGAAAGTATGTTTGGATGTAGCTGATTTCAATTTCAACTGCACTTAAAATATACTGCTAAGAAAGAAAATGCTTTATAGAGTAGTTGTGAAAATGGACAGCTTTAAGTCTTCTTGCGGTTCTTTGTGTGGTTTCTTGCTCAAGTACTAATTTTTTCTGCCACAGTCAGCTATGGCTTAAGATGTATTTGTTCCGTGTTTCTTTACACGCTGTTCAAATTTTAACTAAAATAATGGACATTTGAACAATTCACACTCAAAGGTTAACAACGCAAGCAATTAGGTAAAGGCTGTGAACAGATTCCATTTCTGCTGTCCAGGTTTAGCCTTCAGTTGACTTGAGGTCTAACTATGAATTTATCTACTGTCAAGAACCCTTTCATTTCAAGCAGGACGTACAGAGTCTCTGAGCAATGCCACAGTTCCAAACGGGACGCCTACATAAATTAGTAGGTCGGATTTTCAGGGACCTAATTTGAAGTGCTCTAATAATATCTCTATAAGGGAAAACTGGAGAGAAGTGCATGCCTATCCTCTGAAAACAGCACAAATCACTCTCTTTATAACTAGAACCAAATGGAACACACAACACACTCAAACCTTTCCAGTCATCAGAATCAGAAAACCTATTGATCCTGGAAGAAATTGCTTATGTTATGACTAGGGCTGCACGGTATTAGGAAAAGATGCGATATGTGATAATGTTGATGGTGATATCACATGCAATAAATGAGTAAAAACTTAGCCTTTATAGTGTTAGTGTTTTTCTGCTTTGGATTTGCTGGTAACAGACTCAATATTAAAGAATTTACTTAAACAGAGCATCTAAATGCCTCCCATTAAACATTTGAACCACTAAACAATGTTGAAAAAAACTAAAAATATTTTTAAAATAACTTAAAATCTTACATAAATGTAAACATAATTTAAATTATAGTAAGTTCTTAGCCAGAAAAAAACAGCAAAAGGAACAATCTATAACAACAGCACAGAAGAAACTGCCCAGTGTTTTTTTTTTTGCTCTCTTCTCTGTGGCTCTGGGTGAAGAGCTTTGGAAAAACACCATTTATTGCAGTTTGGTCAATAAATGCGATATGTATATTTTTTCGCGATACGTATATTGCGCATGTTGATATCGCGATGACGGTGAATTTGCGATATATTGTGCAGCCCTAGTTATGACCCAACAGAAACAGAGAGACGAGAACATTATCAAATATAAGGTCTGAATAAATCCAATAAAAACTCTGTTATATACACAAACGCTGGGTAGAAACACTATAGATAAGTAACTTATAGTTAAGTGAATTATTAGTCACACAAATAGTGGTTAGGTGTCTGTTATTGCTGTAATAGAAATCAGTAATATGTAACTAATGTTGACAGTGATATTTCACATGGTACTAGTGATATTTAACTATTGTGCATAATAATAATAATAATAAAACTCTGCACATAGTGATCATGTTTTAGTAGCCAATAAGAAAACTGCAGGCAAGTGAATCACAAAGCTATAGAGTTAGTGCTGAAATTTTAACAACTGTGATCTCTGCTCTCCAGATCCACATCATTTCCTCATCACAATTCACTTACTTACTCCAGAACCACATTACACCGAGTCACCAAGGGCAACAAGCTTCTTTCTGGGACGCTGAGTTTTCACTAATACACAATATCGAGGGCTGGCCACTTCAAGGTGACTAACCTTATCTGTCTGCTTTCCATATGAATGGAGGGAATATAATATGCTTATACTGCTCGAGTCAAATTACTTGAGATAAGAACACCCGAAACCATTCAGATGAGATTAAGCCACCCTGAAGAAGAAGCTTTAAGGTTCTTAAGTGTCTGTTACTATTGGAAACTGCACCTGCACTAATTGCAGTCGGTTCCAGCTGAACCAATTTACATACACGGCGTCATGCGATACTCAAATGTTCAAGGTAATAATGCATAAGTGAAGCTGTGGAAGACTGAGGGACTGTCTTTAATAAAGACACTCTAATCTCTACTTAATAGATTCAACAAGCTAGAAAATCCCATCAGCAAAAAAGGCTTTGTAGTCTCAATTTCTCTGCTCTACCTTCTAAAAACAGGGCTAGAAAGTTGCCCAGTAACTGAAAAAAATTTGGCAACGGTCTGATGTGGTTACAGCCAAAATGTTGCTTAATCATCCCATTTCAAAACATAGTTCATGCTGGAGATCTGGCTGGAAAGGTGGGTAGAAACAAGAAATAGAACCACATTTGCTGACAGCAGACATAAACAGGAGATTAGAGTGAAACATGCGGTTTACAGTCTCAATTTTTTGAGAGGTTTCTATGCAGACAATGATGTAAGCTCTTCATGCTTGATATCTTACACCATGTTGTTGCGCAGAATTCAGTTCTCATGTTTTCACTTGTGCCACTGAACATGAAAGCTGTCCGTAGGCCTCGAAAAAACTTGGAATTAACTTAAAATTAACTTAAAAAGTACGACCCCAAATAAATATGGAGAAGACTGACATAACTGAGGTGATTAGTGTGATGAGCAGAAATAAAAAAGTAAGGTTTTAGGGACAATGATCCTCCCCAGAATTACTAGCATTTTTTTTAAACAAGCATTAGCAGTCAGACTTCCTGTGTAACTGACATCAAATGCTACAGAATGAATGGACACAAATTCCCACAGAAACAGCTTCCCACAGTGGAAGCTGTTATAGCTGTAAAGAGGGACCGACTCCATATTAAAGTCTGTGTATTTGAACGCAGTGTCATTAAAGTCCCATTAATGGTCAAGCATTCCAAAACTTTTGTCCATATCATGTACATTTTCTCCATTAAAATAATCTGATAATATACATTCAGTGCCAGTAAAAGGAAGGTGCCATCGCCTGAAAGTTTTAAAGACTCATATCAACCTAATTAGTTATGTTTTATATTCTTTTGGCACCATCCATGTTCTCTTCCTAAGCATCATGTTATATTTCAAAGTTAGTGTATGTATGGGATGGAAGGTCAGTTACATCTTTTAAAGATACCTGGAGACGTTTCATAATTTAAGGAACTGAAACAAATGCATTTCAGTGTTAGGTTGTAATTAGCAGGTCGTAATACGTAATGTGACGGTGAAGCTGTAGTGATGACTTCCCATCGTCGACCCCAACAGGCCCTGCAAAACGCTACCTAGTAAAGCATTTAGCAGTTGTAATAAGTAGAGCATGGACAAGGATTTAATCATGAACAAGGACTTTATTAACAAACGAATGAGAAACAGGAGACTAAATGAGACACAGAACATGGGGGACCATGGGGACTAACAAAACGAAGCAAAGTAAAGCAAAAAGGGGTAAAATACATTAACAAACACATGATGGGCAAAAACATAGAACAAAAAGCACAGGGCAAACTATTAAGCAAAACCACAGGGCAGAAAGAACAGAACAGAAACATCACAGAGCGAGAAAAACTGAACAGAACACCAAATCAAAACCACAGAGCAAAAAACATCAAGCAAAATGATTAAAACCAACCAAACTAGACTCAAAACAGGCGCTGTATATACCAAGTAAACAAACGAGAAACACTTGTGCCAGGAAGGAGACAGGAATAAGACATAGGATAACAAAGAGGCGGGGCTAAGGCGGGGCTAAGGCAGGTTTAAGGCAGGGCTAAGGCGGGGCTAAGGCCAAAACATCCTCACATGGAAGAGACACGAAGGCACATGGAGAATGTAAATGACAGACCAGAGAACAGGGAAAAGCCAAAAACAGGGAAAAGACAGTGAGAACGCCACAGTGTGCCTACTCTGATCATTTATTAAACAACGTAAAACAATATTAAATTATGAATTTGAGTCTGTACTTTCCAAGGTATGTAAGATTAACTGAGGTGTCTTAAGAGAAAATGAGAAACGTAATTCCCTTTAGTGGATTTCCAAATGAGACACTAGTGATCAATTTCTTCCCCCTAAATTTCAGTGGCTGCTCAGCCCAGTTTAAAGTTGACCCAGTATGAACATCCTTTAAAATATTCTGTATCATAATATAAAACATTACAGGTGAAATTTGAAAGAGAACTGTCAAAGAGAAAATCTGAAAACACTTTGGGAGACTTCAGTTATTGATCTGGCATCTGGTGCTAATTTCCTGAATTATCTGATGAACCTTATTTATTGGACAGCAATCATCACCCTTTTGCAAGAGAGCAGGGCACTCTAAAGTAACTGGAACCCTGTGATAGCGGGTTGTCCAGATGAAGGCCAAAGTTATGACACTTTCAGCAATTGAAAGAGAAGTTGGTCTTTCCAAGAGTGATTTCTAGAATATAGAAACTCTACAATAATAGTAATTCCTCAAAAATACTGGCTGTCCACATGAGACAAATGTGTGAGATGACAGGATGATATGAAGACTCCTGATAGAGAACTGGTTCAACACTGCAGCTGGAATTGGCAGATAAATGTGGCAAGAGTCCGTCTCTGCATGCAGTGTCTTGCTGTTTGTGAGACTCCAGACACTCAGCATAAAGAATCAAAGGGACAGACCAACAGTGGACAGAGGAGAACCAGTCCAGAGTCCCCTTTAGTGGTGAGAACAAGTGAACAAGTGAATGTGAACCATTCCTCACACCAGCACAGCACACAGTGTGAACAAGGTGAAATTTGTGCTCTGCATTTAACACATTCATCCATGACCTCCCGATCGCAGGGACCACCAGCTGCCCCCAATGTAAGGAGCCCCAAGCATTTTTAGGGCTCTCCAGATACATAAAGAATCAATTTTCTTCCTGTCAGATGGACAGTGATGTTAAACTGGGGAAAGTCCGAACCCAAAGGGGTCTGCAGAACAAGTTATACTGAGGAATGACAATAGAAGCTGCTAAACCTCATTAATCAAAGTTCCATTATAAATAACATTACTTGCTCTTTAAAGGGCCAACGTGGCAATTTAAATTCTTTAAGACAGCTGTTTATTTAATAATGTGAATGAAGTAAAAGTGAAGTAAAACTGCTGATTAACACAATGAGCATCTATGCTACAGCATCTCAGTACAGGTCAAATGTGGTGCCAGTGTCTGACGTTATTTATGTCATGAAATGCGAACATTAATCCATCCAACTATAATTAGCCAGGGTCACGGGGGGCTTTGGAAGAGAAACAGACACCTAGAAAACATGCAAAATCCACACAGAAGGGACCCTTCTGTCCAGCTGGGAATCAAACCCATGACATTCTCACTGGGAGGCGACAGCACTCCCACTACAACACCGTCCAGCCCCAATACACACCAGCGAAATTAAAATTACAATCACATATCGGTCATTTTTCCATCAGCTGCCAAGTGGACTCTCCAGATACAAAAAGAACACATTTTCCTCCTGTCAGATGGAAAACAGTGTTAAACTCGGAACCCAAAGTGTCTCGAAAAAGTCTGCAGTGTTTGGAGGTGGATGTTTTTTAACAGATAATGAACACAAAAAGGTACAATCAGAACCTCCTTCAGAATCACACTGTTTCTTCCATGCAATCATCAGGAATTGTCTTTATGCAAGACAGAGCCTTCTGCCACACTGCAAAGTGAGTCTAGCACTTCATTTATCCTCCTTCAAAACAAAGTTCAATGAGCAGGAGGTGTTTATACCAAGCAGAAGCTGACATGGGAAACAGCACAGAGTGTCTTGTTTATGTCTTTGACACTCATGGTCACATCTAATCGTTAATCCCTACATCTACACCTCTTCCAGTAAATGTGAGACATGGCCTGTCTCTTTCAGGTTATGACATAAATTGGTTTTGTTTTCCACATGTTCCAATTCAACCATAGTTGAATTCAAACCGCAGTTCATGAGGGGCTGCTTGGTATCAGGTAGCAATGTCATATTTATCCTTTCAGTTTCTTCTTCTGCGTCTCCATCTCTAGTTAATCCCAGAGACAGAAGTTCTTGTTCATAGCCAGCAGATTGGAAAGGCCAAGGATTACGGGTAGCACCTGCTGTTTTTCTCCATACATTCCTAGAACAACTTTAAGCCCCTAGGAAAATAAGGACAAAACATCTAACAAAACATTATTATGTAATACAAATAAGTATAAGAACAAGAATAAATACAATTTATAAAGATTGAGAATGCACCAATCATATTTTCTGCTGTGCACTAATTTCATATAAAAGGTCAGCAAATTAGGTGATTAAGCAAAAAATGGCTTTAGTCTTTTTGGGATATTTTTAATTAACCATTGTTAACTCAAAGCTCACTCTATGTAGAATAAATAACTCACAAAACATGTGTATTTATGTATATTTATTTCATATTTTCCACTTACTGACTCGTATCTGCTGTGTTTTACGTATATTATGCAGTCTTGTAAACTATGCTGCTGGTGCGTCTCAATCTCATCCAAGGGTCTGAAGAACAAGTTATACTGAGGAATGACAACAGAAGCTGCTAAACCTCATTTGACTTGAAACACACCAGCAGATTTGCAGTCCTTTCTATTAATCAAAGGTCCAGTATAAATAACATTACTTGCTCATTAAAGGGCCAAAGTGGCATTTTAAATTCTTAAAGACAAGTCAGTTGTTTATTTAATAATGTGAATGAATTAAAAGTGTGGCATCTAAAGTAAAATGTGCACAATGTACATATTGTTGCTACATTTATTTATATAAACACATATAAAAAAAAATAAAATTTTCAGCCCACATATAATTTCACTTGTGGTGCTCCTCGTTTAAGTTACTTACTTTAGATTTGTGTTTTAGAAAATTTATATTTTTAAAACTTAAAATTTTACTTACATCTATACTTACATTAACTTGTACTCATTTCTTTATTTTTTGTTTGTGTTTCAGAAAATGTCCAGATTTTTTTATTTAAAATGTACTTATTGTTTTAATGTTTGCACGGTCAGAAAGGAGCGGTTCAGGATACATTTCACTGTGTGTTGTACTTGTATGTGTGAGGTCTGCAGGTTCGTTAGGTTATGTTCAGTTTAGTTACGTTAGGTCAGTGTTTTGGTGTGTTCATGGGTCAGGGTGCCTGTGTGTGGTCAGAAGTGGACTCCAGGTTTGTGATGAGCTTGGAGGCACCTGATGATTACACACAGGTGATAATGGTTAGAGCACGTTAGGGTGTGGGTGTAAGGCGCGCTGTGATTGGTGGAGAGACTA
>JBBJLR010137734.1:0-15000 GCA_037577145.1 Brachypetersius gabonensis | reverse complement strand
TTGAAGAAAATGATGATGAGGTTTGAAAGGGAGCATCAAAGCTTCATGTGATGTTTTGTTGTTGTGAAACTCAGCCAGGCAGACCACATGCCTGAACAGACACGGACAAGCCATGCCAAGGTAAGAAATAATTGCACAAAATGTGTTACTTCCACAGAACAAAATCTAGATGTTCTGGAACTACTAGGTAAACAGCTAGTGTGTGTGCTTTAGTGTAAAAAAAGAATGATATTAAAGAACATGTTTTTGTTAAGCTAACACTGATCTATCTCGCTCTTAAACCATTGTTGTTTTGAATGATAGGTTAAGCCACTTCAAAAACAGTTTGATACAAAAAAGTAAAGCCTCTTAAATAAACTGATGCTGCTAGAGATTTTTGGACAAAAGAAACCATGAGGAAAGAAACAGCACTTTGTCGATTCACCCGGACTTAATTAAAAGACAGGTTTTTTGGGGTTTTTTTTGTTTTTTTTTAAGGGTACAGGTCCCACTGATATACTGTTCCCTTTATTCCAATACTGTTACATTTTTGTCCAGTTGCTGCTGACATGGCAATCTTTGAACAGTGTTGATTCTTTATATTCTCCACCTCATAAATCTTTGTTATTGTTGCACATTTAACTACGTAGTTGCTAGAACACAGAATCTGACGCAACAATTTATTCACTTTCACTTGGTAGTCTTTTTGGTTTTTGTTGGCTGCACTATACACTATTTCTCCTGTAATCTTTTATTGTTTGCTCTTGGGTTTGTCATGCACCTTTCTTTTTGTACTCTTGATTGCTCTGTAGCATTTCAAGCAGACTTTTCAAAGACGGAAAGCCTCTCCCAGCACACACGAAGCTACCATTACTACACATTTGATAGTGGAAAGGAAGCTTGCTTAGAGCCATTCTTAGTGTTTCAATCTGGCCAAAACGAGTCACTGACCCGCTAGAGTATCTAGTTAAAGGTCAAGTTTGAGATCTTGGAGGGATGAGTCCTTACTCTAGTCCTTTTTTGGAAAAACAAAAGAGAAAAGAGAAGAAAGCCAGAGAAATGGGAAGTTTTGATTCTTATGTTAGCATTTCTAGGACATCCTTGGGTTGTCTGCCAGAGTTTCAGCACTGACCACTGTTGACTGAGGGTTTCACCGTAACCATGCTGTTTTTTCTCCATAGTTGTTTTGATAAGATGTTTCCGCCGTGTTATGTCTTCTGTTCATTACGTGGCTCTGCTTCCTTCCATCTCACATTGCTTAGCAAGAGAGGGCCTGTCCCTCTACACTGAGGGAGGTGTTTCTCTCTATCGTCTCTGCCTTTTTCTCTGGCTTCCTTCACTTGCATCTGTAATGCTCTGGGGGAAAGTACACTACACCTCTCCTCCTGGACACCTGCTGAGGAAGCCACAGCATACGCGCACGCTGACACTCCTTTTATTTACCCGCCACGCAAAACCCAGCACCACAGGAAGCACAAGTTAGCCTGGGGTTTCTCATTAGACACAGCAGAAGGCAGAGGGCAGAGGCACTCTCTCTCTCTTTCTTTCACCCTGTCTGTCTCTCTTGCTCTTCACTCCTGACATTCACCAATCAGTGTTCTGTCTGCGTCTGGTCTACGCCTCACTTGCGTCTGGTTCACTTCTTCTCGACAGCGGATTTCTGCACGTAATCTGCTGTGCTATGTCTGGATCTGGGCGCGAGAGCAGACAGCTGGACGGCAGCGGAGCCCATGTGGCCCAGCTGAGGAGACTGGTCTGGCTGCTGCTAGTGTGGGCATCCTTCCTCACAATGGTCCTAGCTGCCTCCATCTCTCTCCATTTCATCCTTCCCCGACCTTCTAACACAACGGTATGGTGTGGTTTAGTTCTGCTCATCAACAGGTTGTGCCATTTGACCATAACTTGTGAATTGAGAAGTGACTAGAGTTACCTACAACTGGACCTTGTCACCTGAGATGAAGGTGACGTTACAGCCTAATGTGAAGGTGACGTTTTTCACGTTCTCCAATAGGCAAGAGTCAAATGATCCATACAGAAGCCTCCAGAGGTCAGTGTGAGGGTTTAGGGAACAAGACTTTACATGCCCAGCAAGCTCACACATATTCTAAAGCAATGTTAAACAAACATAGTACATTTTTGCCACTTAAATAGAGCTTATCTGCTTTCCACAAGCTGCAGAGTTTGTTTAACGAATTATTCAAAAGGTTGTGAGCTGTGAGGAAATGTTTCTTAATTCCTGCATTTCCTCTAGTGGTTTAATTCAGTAGTAACACCTTTGTGACATGTAAATCTTTTTTTTTTTGTAAATGTAACAAGTGAACTTTATGAAACCATGAGCCACTTCAGCATCGCATTTGTTTCCACATTTGTAATTATGATTTGTGCCAAATTGCTTTAGCAAAACTAGATACCAGTTTATCTGTTTCTTCTTCCCAGACAAGCTTCATGGTAAATACAGTAGTACTGTGGGTTTCCCACATTTATCTACTCCAGTTAGTTTCTGGTTTCAGGTTCAAAATATCAGTAATAGTCTCAGCATTAAAGTAGTATGTCACTGTCACTCTGCTCCCCCAGCTGGAACATTCGCAGCAAGGTGTGGGCCCTGTGGGAGTTGGTGGTTTATTATCATGGCAAGCACAGTACAATGGAACCAGTTCTCCCATTTTGAGAAAGGGGAGGGGGAGTGCATTTCATGTCTTAGTCATTTTCGGCTAGCAGAACAAATAACCACAGAGATGAGACAACGCAGGATATTCTGCTATGAGTCACAGCTTCTTCTTTTTGATCTATGGTACATGATGGGTGCAGACAATAACTGTTTGTACTTAATGCCACAATTACATTACAGTTAGAGCTGTCAATCAAAGCTGATTTCCACTTTTCGGAATGTTCTCATCTTTTAAACACATTCATGACAATATAGTAAATTTTTATCACAATTCGCTCTGTCCACAGGTCCCAGACAACAGCAACCATCCTATACTATTCAGTTATGACTATTATGGTAAGACTGATCGGTTATTATTCTTTCATTGTAAACACAACTAGTGTGGTCAGATTACAGTCAAATCTGCCAAACCACATTTGGAAGTGGTCAGAGACAGATTTTGACACTTCAACTCGAGTGTAAATGCAATGAGATTTCTAGATCTACGCAAGTGGATGTGGCCGCCAAGTCTTAATAGGTCCGAGGATAAACTATGAAATGCACAATGTAAAACATGCATGGGTAGATTTATGCCCAAACCAAGTGCTTTCCTGCACTCTATGCTGATAACAGTGTAAAGTGTAAATGTATTTCAGTTCTGGTGAAACTGTTTCTTTTCTACTCCCCTTTCTCACTAGAAGTAACATTTGTCTTTGCTTCCAGAATCCAAAGGTAGCACTTCTGGAAGTTTTGAACTGATGTGGCGAAATAACAGTCACCAGAATATCAAACTGGAAGTCGAACAGGATGGAACTTATTTCATCTTTCTGCAAGTGACTTTGAAGCAACCACATTCAAATATGAGCTATGTTTTTGTTAGCAAGGAACATGATTCAAAATCTGTCATTTTAGAAGGACACATCAATGGATCACAACTGTCTACAGGATTTATGGGTAAAGGATTCCGCTTGCAAGAAGGAACGATTTTGAAGGTTACCTGCGTCTGTACTGCAGAAGTGAACTACAAAAACACGTACCTGGGCATGATCAAACTCCACTGAAATTCCTCTGTACTGGACTTAACATCATGGAAGTGAGACTGAGGGTGTCAGCGACAGCAGAGAACAGACTGATCTTCTGCCTCGAAGTCTTGATGTGTGCAAAGTGTGCGACACCCCGGTAGAAGCAAACATTTATGGCTGTTTCTTAAAAACGAGATTTGTGGAATCTCAGTCACTTATCCGGGTCAGTAATGGCAATGGTTCTTGAAGATTTCGCCTCAGAAGACGGAAAACATTCCATTAACACCCATTGATTCAAATACTAAAATTCCAATTCAGATTTCAGAAAACCATCAGTAAAAAGGGATGAATGTTCAGTGAATGATCTTCCCGTGAGCCTCCTCTTTAAGGTGTGGTTTTACCATTAGGCTTCTGCTTTTGTGGCTCAAAGGAAGAATGTAAGACCTGTGGTTCTTATTGCACTTTGCTTTAATATGAGTTCTACTGTGGATGTTAGAGGGGGCTGGTCTTTCCTCTAATGGCAGAGAGCACTACCCTTTATTTGCCTATTGGGCCATGATATAGACATACACACAATGTCTTATTTTTGACAGTTGCACAAAATGTCTTATTTTTGAAATTCTTATTTTTGAAACTCCAGAAGAGGCTAAATAAATATAGTAGATCTTGGAAAACCACTTCACATCGTTGCTGTGTAACCACTTCGTGTGTAAGTGTTCATATGTTTTTCTATTTTAGTTCTGTATTTACAGAGTTTCATACAGCACCACAAATTAGTATTTGTCTGATATCAACACATTCTGGTGCTATATAGAACCATTTAATATACTTGTTAATTTACATCGAAGGAACCATTTAACCAGGCATTCAAATTGTTATTTGCAGTGTCTTGGTTCCATGTATAAGCACTGAATTTTCTAAAGAACCATTGAAGGACCTTTGACCTATTTTAAGGGTATTTTATTGCATTGCATTCTATTGGAATTTTGTGTATAATGCAAACATCGCCTCAGTTTGTTGATGAATAAAACAATATTATATGTCAGGAGTTAAATGCCTAGGTAACCTAGAAAAATGTGAAACACCCATTTTTAACATGTGAAAAAGTATTTGCCCGCTTCTGATTTGTCACACTAAGTTTTATTCAGATGCTCATACAAAATGTTTCATATAACAAAAATATATTCCCTTTCTAAACCTAATAACTCATTGTGTCACCTCTAGCCATTGAAATTTTATTTCGTTTTCCCATGGGCGACACTGGTGTTGTGAAACTTCTTCCTTGAGCCTGAGCTGCCCATTTAAAATCCTGCAACTGCATCTGAATGACGTTCAAGTAAGAACTTTGACTTGGCCACTCTAAAACCTTGATTTGGTTCCTTTTGAGCCATTCAGGAATGGGCCCGATCTTGTGCTTTGATCTTCTTTCATACTTTTGTGAGCCCTCCAGTGTAGCTCTTCTTACCTACCCTTTGTTTGCTCCCCCATTAACCTCTGGAAGACTGCAACTCTTGTGGGGTTGCATCATCGTACTACACCTTACTCATCTGCGGTGACTCAGTTGTGAGACCCCATTACGGATTGAAAGTGAGAGTGTTAGCGACTGAGATTTGTTTAATCTTGTCTTCTCTGAGCTGACTCAGAGCTCTCTAAGAATAGACCATTTAGCAGCTATTGAGAGATCTGGCCTGTACAGCCTGACAGAGCCTGATCGTCATCTTCCTCTACCCTCCAGCTGTGCTTGATCTTCTGATTACCAGAAGAAGAGCAAAATTAATTGTGTTATCCTCACTGTATCTAATGCAATGTATCCCAATTATCATCTGCATTTAGTTAACATGTTGAGTAACTAAGGGGTCAGTTACTTTTTCACACTTGTTCAGCTGGGGCTGGATAACAGTTTTCCCTCCGTAACTGAAAACTATACTCAGGTCTTACTGAGCTCTAGAACAATTAAGTGTGACCAATGTTAGGAGGCTGGCAAATTCTTTTTCTCAGCACTGTCAAGAATTTTTTTATATATTGTTTATTTTTTTCTTAATTTATTCCACTGTCTTATTTATGATGATATTTCAAGTGATTGACTGTCTTAATTTTATGTCAACATGACAGTATTACTGCTAATATGACTTGACTAAAGTTACTCATCATCTCATTGCATATTGTATATGTACAGTGTTTCAAATCAAAGTATGAGATGATTCAAATCGTAATGTAGTCTATTGTGCACCGGTTCCACAGCACTGCCCTCATTTTTACTCATGATTAAGTGTGTTGCTAGTCTTATCATTTCTTTGCTGTTGACATTTCCTCACACTTATCAGGCTCCGATCGGCCCTTCGTCATAAGGTCGCCTACACAATTAACCATGACTAGAACTCCAAACACCACTACAAACAACGCTTACTTTTTATTTCTTGGAATGAAATTTCTGACAAATTTGAAACATTATTCAATCCGGCACATTTACAGCTCATGACGTTTACTTTTACCTGGACTCTTAACATTTCATTTTCCACTTTTGACTCCATCAGGTTATGACTTTCAGTTTTCAGAGCTGTCAGTTTTTTGTTTCTGCTTTTTATGGTTTATGAATGTATTTTCTGCCACACTTTTATTGACTGTATTGTTTTTAATTCATTGACTATAAAACCTTGTTTATAGCACCTGTTTGAACTACCTTGCGCTTTTCTTTCAGGAGCATCTTCAGAATGTTTCTGCTACAAACCAGTACATGAATGAACAATATAAACATGAAGCCACTTTAGATGAATGTCTCCAGGAAAGAAACTCTATGGAAAAACTTTCATAGCTATTACTGATTCATTGTTGCTCTGGTTTTCCTAGTTTGTTTGGATTTTGTTTTTCTCTTCTGTTTCAACATAAGCTCTTTCTATTTGAATGTATTCACAGGGCTACTATGAGAATCGTTACGTTGTCTCGGAAGGCTTCTGTGTTTGTAAAAAAGTTATGATGGGAAATAAAAGCTCTTGTTTAACAATGACAGAAGCTCTGACTCTTGCAAGTCTGTTCGCACTGTTTGCAAAACTATGAGTAATCTTTACAACCCCCCCCCAACATTCACAGAAAATCTGAGTCAAGTGTGGGCTTCCATAAAAGGGCAAACTCATGTTTGATCTTAAGACAGTTAACAAGCCTGATTTGTGTACTTACATAATGTATTTTGTCACCTCCCCCCAATGTTTCACCCCCTAACCCATATTTGCCCCTCCTTTAACTCCAGACCGCAAATCATATGAGGTTGCATCACATTACTACATCATGCTGTGACTCAGATGTGAGACCCCCATTATGGTTTGAAAGCGAGAGTGTCAGTGGCTAAAAGTTCTTAAATCACGTCTTCTCTAACCTGACTCACTGCTCTCGAAGAAAAGCTATGGTAATCGTAGGGGTCCGATCTGTATAAACTACAGATTCATGGCTTGGGTATAAGGCCTCTACAGCAAGTAAAGGTGCCAGAAGGGCCTTTTCAGAGCAATGCCATGCAAGAACCACCTAAACAGCTTTTAAATAGATAGTTCTTCCATCCATTCACACATCCATCTATTTTCTGAGCTGCCTAACCTTTACCAGGTTCATGGGGGGATGTTGGAGCCTCTCGTATCCATCATAGGGCTAAAGGCAGAGAAGAACCCTAGACTGTTTGAGTGGTTCTGTAAAGGACCATTTCTGTACATGAAATACGTGAATGAAGAACTTCAACATGAACATCCATAAGACCAAGAAAATTGTGGGGGCCTGGTCTGGATAAACTACAGGCCTCTACAGCAAGTCTGTGAAATGTAAAGGTGCCAGAAAGGTGCCAACGCCATGCAAGAACCGCCTAATGGTTTCATGGAGGTTCATGTTAAAGTTCTTCATTTACATATTTCATGTACTGAAATGATCCTTTAAAGAACCATCCAAGCTGTCTAGGGGTTTTCTCTGCAATATTTCTTTGTAATATTTATTGCAGAGAGTCTCAAAGTCCCAAAAGGCTGTTTGTTTTTCTCTTTAAATAACACAGTGGGCAAAAAAATGCTGCTCAAGGCAAAAATGAATGTGCAAAATGGTTCTGATGCTGGCAGCTGCTGATCAGGCGTTTCCTTGATGATTATGGCTCCGCCGTGACACACACTGAACAGAAAAATCCCCGGCTAATAATTCCTGGGTGTCGGTTACGCATTGCTGAATGCTTTATTTCCTGTTAAATGTCAATCAAGAACACACATTCAACCCACTTTCCTGCATTCAGAATAAACAGAGGCCCCAAACTATAGTGTTAGACGGACACAGTATTTTTTATGGATTTTTAATTCAACTCTTTAAGTCAACTCTTTAAGACTGGAAAGCCTGTGCCTAAGGTTTAGAGGTTGAGAGTAAAGCTGGCTGATATCCCTGTGTTTCACCTGGGTGGGTGTTTGGCTGAATTTGAGAAAATGCTCCAATTCGGAGTAGAAGAATCACTCATCGCTGTCAAGTGAGTTCGTCACGCCTGCCCACTCCTTCGTATGCGCTGCAGCGCAGCCTCAGCTGTTTTCCACCACATTGCATTAGGAAGACATGAGAAAGTCATAGTTTAATAGAAACACATCACATAGACAATGATGGAAAGAATGCAGACACAGAGATTGTGCCTTCCTTCGCTGACCTCAAGAGCTCAGATAATTCAGCTAATTCATTCATCATTCGCTCTTCCCTGTAATGAACCGATACGAGTGAGTCTCACTTTCACTCTGGCTGCCTGATTCTGCTGCTTTTCCCCCAGTCCCTTCACCACAGCTCTCGTCTCACACGTCCGTCTCATGTGACTCTCCGTCTGGGTCTCCCTCGCTTTGTCTCTCCCCCAGTGGAAAAGGAAATTGAGAAATGCTAATTATAAAAAAGCCACATGAGATGCTGGGCCAGAAGAAGGGGCTTTAAAGAGAAATGAACCTGCGATCTATTCTCAGCCTGTTGAGATGGGAACAAGGCCACGTTCAGATGACAAATTAGAACATCCCCTACACACTTCCACTGAGTTCACCACTGGTGTGGAGATAAACGAACATCTCACCTCAGTTCACACCGTGGTTTCCGGGAAAAGATGACCTTCTTATAACACTTCTTAAAGAAGTTTGGTGTTTAGATTTGGATTTACTATGAACATATGTATGACAGATATATAGGTTTTCAGATGAAACACTTACTAAGTCTTGGATATTTTGGTTACAAAAAAATTAAAACATTTAGAAATAAGTATGATCCACACCAGTCAAAGGGGTCTGAGGTAAGATCAATGGTTATACATTTCTTACTGATCATAGATCATAGTGGTCAGTGCTGTTCGCTCAGAGAAAAGTCCTGGGTTTAATTTCTGAGAGTTCTTTTTCTGTGTGTATGTTCTCCTCATGTGCTTGGGGTTTCCACTGGGAGCTCCGGTTTCCAGCCCAAAGACATGTACAGTTAGATCCGTAAGTGTTTGGGCATTGATTAATTTTTTGTAATTTTCTTTCTGTGTACCACCACAATGGGTTTGAAATTAAGATGTGATAGAGCCTCACACCTCCAAGGTTCTGCCCCTGTGTAAGTGGAGGTAGCTTTGGCTTTCCTCCGGGGTCTTCACTTTCTCCCACAGTCCAAAGACATGTGCGTCAGGTGAACCAGGAATTCTACATTGATCGTGGGTGTGAGTGTGTGAGTGAACCACCCGTGTGTTGGCACCACGGGTGACTCCCTGTCTCGTGACCGGGGATACGCTCCGGGTCCCTGCTACCCTAGTAAGGGTCACAAATGACAATAAAATAACATTATTGCGTTAACGCATTATTTACTTAATGCCAATTAATGCCAATTATTTTATCACGCATTGGTGCAAGTTGTTTTTTTTTTTAGTTCGATGCTTTCAACGATGTAATGTGAGCACTGTGTCAGCTGGTTTTCATGGGGGTCAGGTGTTCCATTACTTTTGTCCATACTTTTGGCCAAAAGTAATCGGACGCCTGACCGTAACACCAAAAGAGCTTTTAATAACACTGTATTCAGATACAAAGACTTTCATATGGACTTGGTCCCTCATTGCAGATACTATAATGGTTCCCCATGCTCTGAACTCTGAAGGTACCTTGTTTTTCTATAATAAACTAGATAAAACATCACAATCTGTGTTAAAGTGAGTTTACTCAGTGGGTGGAGGTAACTCAGTGTGTAGGATACTTGCCTCTGGACCATGAGGTCATGGGTTCGAATCCTACCTTCAGCACCACCACTGGGTCTCTGAGCAAGACCCTTAAGCCCAAGTTGCTCCAGGGAGACTGTCCCCTGTAGTTAGAGCATGGAAGTCGATTTGGATAAAAGCGTCTGATAAATGCCGTAAATGTGAATTAAAGTGAGGTTACGTTCCTAGAGCACACGCATATAGTGAAAAAAACATGTGATGTGGTTAAAAAAAGCCTAAAATTGCCTATTTTTATAGTGTAAACCATAAATATGCCCCAAATATGCTCCAAAACACTTTAATTACATTTTAAACACAGCTCAATATATTACACTGAAAAATAATGTAAAGGTAAACCAGTATTTGTACTGTACAGTTCACACTGAACTCCCGCAGTGCTATAATGTAAAATAGACTGTACTGTAACTAATGCACGGGCGTGGTATAAGCAGGGTAAACACAGTATTAAATATATTTAATTTACAGTAATAAACAAAAAACACGAGAACACTCCAAGGGGGAAATTGTGGACTGCTGCTACGTCAAAGAGCAGTAGCCAATCAGCACCAAGGACAAATAAATAGCGTTCTCGGATTGGTTACTGTCAAACCATCTCGCTTTCTTTGTGTTTCTCTCCACAGCACCAAAAATGTATAGTTATATTTTATATGGAAACATATTAATTTATGGTAATATTTATGGTACAAAATGAGTAAATTATGTTTTTCTTAATAATTTAGCACTTTTGGCACGAAAAAAGGTGTGAAATCTGGGCCTCGTCTCCCACGCCCCCTCGTCCTTGTGCAGGGTTTATGTTTGGCTGGTGCTTAGCAACCCAGCTCTGGGACGATGTGGTGTGGCGGACGAAGCCCTGACATCACAAAAGCAAAAAAATGCGGAGGATATCTTCAGTTTCCGCGTTAGTGCGGGGGTTTCAGCAAACAACAACTGAAACCGCGTTAAACTGGGAGTTTACTGTATATATACATATCCACTAAGGAGATCCCTGTGCTGCCAGTCTCTTGGAACTGCGGATTCCACCGAGGGGAAACGCTGACGGCTCATTACATTTACATTTACGGCATTTATCAGACGCTTTTTATCCAAAGCGACTTCCATTCTCTACCTACAGGGGACAGTGTCCCTGGAGCAACATGGGGTTAAGGGTCTTGCTCAGGGACCCAGCGGTAGGATTCGAACCCATGACCTTTTGGTCTGGAGGCAAGTATCCTACCCACTGAGCTACCTCCACCCACTACGTGATTAATCACATTGTTATATGCGAAAATTTCAAAAAGTAGTGCATTGCGCAGTTTTTTTTAAAGTACTGCTATATGGACAAAAGTGCACTAATATTTGGTTTGCAAACACTAAGCTACAGTTAAAATATTTCTGCAAATCTCAACTTAAACATTAATGTAATCAAATCAAATAAAAAACCAAAGCTATTTGCTACAGCAAGGCATTCATGTTTTATCTAGTTTATTATAGAAAAACAAGGTACCTTCAGAGTCCAGAGCATGGGGAACCATTATAGTAGCTGCAATGAGGGACCAAGTCCATATGAAAGTCTTTGTATCTGAATGCAAAGACTTGCATTCAGAATCAGAATCATTAAAACAGTACAGGAAAGGCAGTTAGACTTAGACCAGTATGTTAATATAAAAACATAGAACAAGGAACAAAACGTTCCAGTCGTTTTCTGCACTTTTTAGTTCACGCTGATACAGGGCCAGATACAATAATAACATTACAAACTGAGCATGTTCAGGTCATGTTGTTACCTGGAAGTGTCTATTGCTGCATAACAGTGTCTGGTGTTATCACATACCAGTTTCTAGCATTAGTACACAACAATACCTATATCTGCTTTACTACTACTACTATTGTGTCTCAAACCAAACATTCAGACGAATGCATTTTTTACTGTGTTGTAGTTTTACAGAGACTCCCTTAAACTCAAATTCGGCCTCTAAATATTATTATTTGCTGAACGTGTCAGTAATACAGAGAGTATGGTTACAAATATCATGATGTATTTGTTGCTATTTTTAGCTTTTAGACTTTTACTTACTTACTTATTGATCAGAATCACAGGAGCTTCTTAAATTACCAGCATTCAAAAAATGATTTCAAGTGCATCAGTCTATCAGATACTGAATACACATCATAAAACCATTGGATTTTCTTTTGCGGTCTTTACTGGTTGTGGTCGTTTCTGAGTGTGTGAAAAACCTTTTTCGAAGTTATAAATGTCCTTTACTAACCCGTGTCTCATCTGTTCATTCTCCATCACGTGATTTTACATCTGTATATATGACCTTCTGCAAATCCTGGCCGTAAATGACAGAAACAGTGAAGTGGTCTCTTTCTGTTACCACACTTTAGAGCTGTGGAACTCAGTTCCACCTTTTATTGAGAAAGGCAAACTTTGAACAGGTGAGTTCAGCTTTACGAAACTTATCTCTAGCTTTAAATTGCAGTTCTGCTTGTCTTAATGGTTTGAGTTCAAAATATGGAAACACGTTTCATATGTTGTGCAAGTAACAGTAATATTTTCTGCGAGTAACTCATCATTAATATAACTGTTAAACTACCTGAAAATATATTGTTGTTGTTGTTGAGTGACACAAGTCTGGATAATATTAACTCAAAGCTGAGTTAACATTTCCCAAGCGTCTGGAGTTTACAGGGTCATATTAAGTAAACACCCTGAATAGGTCACCAGTCCATCTCAGGACTGCATGCATACATGCAAAGTCCACAAAGAAAGTACACTTTCCTCCTGGCTGGGAATCGTTTCGACCTTTTGAGGCAACCGTAACCATTCTATTGCTTCACGTGTTAAAAACGCTTTTGCCTCACACTGTAAAGTCACTTTTTTCATATTTTGAACAGTGAGCACCCGCTGTATCAGATGCTGACAGCTCAAAAGTGTTGCCAACTTTGCTGGGTTGATATTGACCTCTTTAAACAGTCAAGAATAGTTGTACATTGATATTTCTAATAAAAGAAGCATAATGCAGCCCTGGTGGCAGGAAACAGGGAGACAAGGTTAAACCAAAGTATTACACTGTAGTAGATCAAGGCTGAGCTGAGGAATAGCTCGAGCTTCACTGACAATTCTCTAACTGACCTCTGCTCCAACAAGGTCCTGTGGCCTGTATACATCATGCTGAGTGTGTGGATGGCATTAATATTAAATCTTTCCAGCAGGAACTGGGAAAACCCAGTGATCAGAGTCAGTATAATCATTTTTACTGCTGAACCCAAAGTGAATGAGAAATCATTGTGCAGTGTCCTCCTCTGCTTTGACACATTGCCTGGGAGGGTCCCTGAGTTAAAGTGTTTATTCTTGATAATAGCTGGGGGTGGAAAGAGGAAGTCAAACATTATATTATTTGTTAATATTATTTTCCCCCACCCACTGAAGCGCTGTGATACAGTCTATTACTATGTTATGTTATGTGATATGATACATTATATGATATGATATGATATATGTTATATTATGTTATGACATGACATGACTTGATATAATATGACATGATATGATATGATTTGATATGATGTAATAAACCTTGATTAATATCATCTGGTAAATGAAAAAAATTAAGCAGATTGACTTTAATTAGCTCCCACTTTTTAAACGTCACTCAATGAGAATAATAAAGAACCCATAGTTTCTTTGTTCAACGAAATGAAATGGACACAGGCCTAGCTAACATGCTTACATATGCATGTATGTGTACATTCATTTCCCTTGAATTCCCAGAAACATTAAAGTTTCATTTTTGAATAATGTTTTAATCAATTTCAATCATTTTCATTATGTTTGCCTGAAATGACGGTGATACTTTTTCCACCTGTGACATCAATGCAGAGTCACACTTCCACCTCGCAGCAGCAGAGGGCGATATCTGCTTTGTCTGTGGGTCCCAGGGGGTCTAACCCCAGTGAACTGCAACATAATTGCAAGAGATTTTCTATCAGATAAGTCCATCTGCCCACGCATGAGGCTAATGTGAACAGTTTACAGCAACAGATTGGCACTAATGTATCCACAGTCGAGCCAATCAGCACAGTGAGACAAAACCAGCCTGTTGATCCGGGCAGATTTTTGATTATTCTTACAATAAATGTACAAATTTGAAAGGGATTTCTTCAAGTAAGCATTCTTACAGAAAGATGAGTGTGATTCAGAAAGCAAGGACAGGGAAAATCCAGCTAAATAAAGAACGGTGTGTGAATGTGTCACCACTCTCTCAGTTTCATCTCACACAGCAGCAGAGAGAACACACTATACAATGTATGGGGGCAGAATGTTGACTCATCTAATGGCATAGCGCAAAAACCCTCTGTCTCTTATTCTCTGATCCCTCTCTTTTACACACTATGGCCTTGTTTTTCTAATGTGCCCATTTTTTTAACTCAGAAGTTCCCTTTTCACAGGAAAACTCACTCTTCTTATATCTTCACACTTCCTCATTCTGCCTTTGGTATGCCATGAAAAAGCAGTCTCACCTGAGAACTATGACTTTCACATAAATAATGAAATCAAGTCTCTACTGAGAATGCTTTCCTAGTAGAGGACATTCATTCTGGCCTTCTATCCAAATCCTACAAAATGCTCCAACCTTATTAAAGTTTAGCCTTAGAAACATCTAAGGACCACTTTTAAAACCTTTGCTGTATAACTTAGTTTATCAGGTTTGCTACTGTCATGTGACATCAAGCGTTATTCCATTTTACAGTCTAATTTGAAGCTGTTGTACCTGATTAGGTTGTTTTTGTACGACTCAATATCAGAAGCTAAAAATGAGACCAAACTCTCTACTGAATCAAATTCTCTACTGAAGTCTCTGTACTGCACTCATACCTCAGATACTCAAGACGCAACTCAGATTCAGACCTCAGAGACTCTAGACTCAAATCAGACCTCAGACTCGATACTCCACTCAGACCTCAGAGACTCTAAACTCAAATCAGACCTCAGACTCGATACTCCACTCAGACCTCAGAGACTCGATACTCCACTCAGACATCAGAGACTCTAGACTCAAATCAGACCTCAGACTCGATACTCCGCTCAGACCTCAGAGACTCTAGACTCCACTCAGACATCAGAGACTCTAGACTCAAATCAGACCTCAGAC
>JBBJLR010137718.1:0-16685 GCA_037577145.1 Brachypetersius gabonensis | reverse complement strand
ACATTTTTTAGAGAAATTAAAAAAGGTTGCACGACAACAATTACATGCACTCGCACCGACGCTCCCAAATATATTTTGAGGTCGCATAGATGAAATTTCAGGAGCATATGCGACCAAAATAGTCGCAGTTTCGAGCCCTGCATCATGCACTGCAGGTTTCTTTTACCGTGCCCTACATAGTGATTGAGTGCACATTTCAGACACACTGCACACTACTTTTATCGCGCTAAAGTCGGAGGGAGGACAGACGGGGAAAGTGGGGCTTCAGACGGAGGAGATTCCGTCACTTCTCTCTCTGCGGAGGACAATAGTATCCAGGGCCGAAAAAATCGGCCCTAGGGTGGGTGAGGGACGCGATCCGGGCCGGCAGCCGGGATTCCGCACCGGGTCAAAACTACCTGGACGGCCCAAAATTGACATTGGTGGACTGGGCATTTGCCCGGTGGGCTGATGTGAAGTTTGGACCGGCCAGGTCATTTTGGGTCGACGCGGAATTCCGTCTGCCGGCCTGGATTGCGTACCACAGCCCGCACACCAAATCCCGCCCCTGCACATGAGACCCCGCCTCCTGTGCAGGCTGTGTCTGAACTAAAGAGACGAGACGTGTGTTCATGCAACAGAGATAAATTGTTGAGATCCGGCACTATTTAAGCAACAATTAGTAAAAATGTAACATCCCGAGTGTCTGAAATTAACGAAACGTCTCCTCCCCTTGTTCACTAGTTAGCCCTCTATATAGCAAACACTATATAGTGAACGAGTGAACAAGTCTCCATTAACCTGCAGTATTGCTCGGTAGTTAGTAGAGTTAGAATGTTGTGTGACAAGATGCTTTAATGGAAAGTAGTCAAGTGTTGCAAACGCTTGACGCCACACACTAAAGGGTTAAAGGGTTCCGTGTTTTACAGCTTCGAACGAGGATCAGCCAATCAGATCGTACCGTTGGTAGAACTTGGTTTTGGATATAGACCAGAGCAGCGTGGCAGCTCCCACCCTGGAGTCTTCATGAATGGAGGAAATTCTCTTAAGCTTGTGTCCTGTCCCTGTTTGGCTGCGGTTTCTGAGGTTGAGAGGGTCCTGGAATGATTCCTACCAAATGAAAGATCACCCTGTTTACTTTTCCGCTCTGTCAGTGCGCTCAATCTTGGAGTTTAATTGCTCCAGTTTTTAAAGCTCTTTGCCAGTTTCTTGGTCCAGAGTCATATATTTGTTCTACCCATTGCCGTGTTTAAAACCACAATGTGAATGTTTTATGTGAAAAATGATTATCAGTGTAGTGAATATTAAGCACCAGCAGTAGCAGTAATTGTAGAGATGATTATTCAAGTTGTCAGGGGCTTCAAGGCTGGTTGGGAGTTTTTGGAATTTTTTTATTTATTGTAGAGAACACGCTCTCCACCAGCGTCAGCACTTGGATCACCTCTCTGTGCCCTTAACCCTCAGACGTCCTGAGTTATTGTCTTTTTGTCGGAGTCCCCTCACATTCCTTGAATATTTTAAGCGCCACTGACGGATTGAAACCCATCGGGGACAGAAAGACTAGGATGCATTTTCGGCTTCGGGTGATTTTTTTGAAACGCGACCAAAACAGTGATGGCACAGTCAACAACCTCATCCTGCACGCGCCAGATCGTCTGCGGTGTGGCACATTTAGATATATCTAAGAAAGACACGCAGAAAGCTGTTTGTAAAGTGCACAATGCTGAAATTTCTAGAGGAGGTGCATCTACAAAGACTTTCTCAAAATCGGGATTAATTTATCATCTAAAAATTAAAAAATCCCAATCGGTTTAGCCATAGCCATAGCCATAGCCATAGCCTTAGCCTTAGCCTTAGCCTTAGCCTTAGCCTTAGCCCCAGCCCCCAGGGTGTATAGAGGGCTGAAAACTTTTCACCAAATTTTCCTTTCACTTAAGGAAACAAGTAAAGTTAAGAAGTGAACAGCTGAACTGAGTACAAACGGCGCTAACAGAGAAATATTACTAAACGGGCTAAGTGGGGGTGGGGGGGGGGGAATTCAGATGAGCCATTTTAATTTTGATTAATCTAGATTAATTCCAACATTACAGTGATATTAATCTAGATTAAAAAAATTAATCTATGCCCACCCCTAGTTTTAATACACTATTTTGTTAAAGGCCTACAGAGAATGTTGTTCTATCTTTCAACAGTTTTAAAGCACTTGTTCTGAATTCACTTTGTTCATGCACTTCGTTCAGAATATTAAAATTCACTTGAATTCACTTGTTTTATGGGAGAAGGTATTTAACCTTATAATATTTCAGGTTTTTTATGTTGTGCATTGTTTAAATGCTAAATAAATATTTTACAGATTTATTCATTTAATAATTTAATAATAATTTATTTCGGTGTTACGGTTGTCGGCCAAGTGTTTCCTTATTTTCTGTTTCGGCCAAAAAAATCTTTTCAGTGCATCCCCAAAAAAGACATTAATATTTGTAAATTGTCAGTCACCTCTGCTTTCATGTATGAAAACATAGCTGTTAAAAATGAATCAGAATAGTCCAAAAGCAGATTTTGGACATTGCCTAGTAACTGAACTCTTCCTCCATTTTAGTTGTTGAGGAAAAGTTCAATTACTATTCATGAGAATGATTAGCTTTAGTGTGAACTGAAAGAGACTGGAATTGCAGGAGAAATTATATTGATACCGATGATATGTTTCTTTTACTGTGCTTTAAATTAAGTTAATTTATGTTTCACTTAAGTATACTCCACAGTGTGAACGTGCGCTTTTGCAGGATAGATTTGAAATCCTCACATTTTTGGCTGATATTGACCTTCAGAGCTCTGCTGTTCTCCTGTTGTTGGTGTACAGTAATGTGCAAAAGTCTTGAGCCAACAATCATTTCTTCATATTTTACCTTGAATCACCTTGTTGGTGTAAAAATAATATTTTATGCCTGTCAAACTGTCTGATCTTTATAAATTAAAAAAAAGAAATTACTGCAACAGGCTGCAAAGTTTCAAGACTCTCAAGGGCTTAAGACTTTTGTGCAGTACATTTGTTCGTCAGAATTAGCTTTGGAAAGCCTTTTCCTTTTCAGGGTCCGGAATCTTTAACCCACACCTAAATAGTGGAGAGGAACTGGAACAGTTTAATTATATCAACAGACACTAACAGAAAACGAGCCCGAGTTTAGTTTAGACTGTGAGCAGAGATGACAAACACTGATCTGACGTGATGGTGGAGGAAACACTTGAACTCTTCAGGTTATACAAGAAGTTCATTTGTCAGATAAACTGTTATACAGTAACCCCTTTCTTAATCGCGGCTTAAGTCTGTCTCAAATTTTTCTGACAACCGAACTAATAATTGTCCGCAGAATAAGTGGCAGTTAGAAAGGCAATCAGACGCAGCTGAACGGACTGAGCCTCCGCTGCTCAGTGCTGCGCCCAAACATAAACCACCAACACGAAGACGAGAGGGTGTGGTGGGCAAGGCCCGGACGTCACCGTCACCTGTACTGTACTCAGAGGCAGGAAGTTATTTCTCCTGGCTGCTGATTGGCTGCTGCCCTGTGATGCATCTCTGGCAGACACAGTCCTGAATATCCCTCGTGTTCTCATGTTTTTCATTTTGTTCTTCGTAAAGCCCTGTATTTTTCTTACTGTAAATTAAATTTCATTACTGTATTTACCCTGCGTGTACCAAAGAAAATGTGTGTGCATGAATTACAGGACAGTCTATGTAGGGGTAATATCTGTATTTTACATTCTAGCACTGTCTGAGACAGCAGTTCAGTGTAAACTGTACTGTGCGGATACGGGTTTACCTTTACATTTTCTTTAAGGGTAAAGTATTAAGCTGAGTTTTAAAAGAAATTAAAGTATTTTGGGAGCATATTTGATGGGATATTTAGGGTTTAAACTGTAAAAATAGGCATTTTTGCATATTTTTTTTTTACCACATTACTAATTCGCTTTTTTTTTTCACTATACGTGCGTGATCTTGGAACGCAACCCCCGCAATTGTTGGGTTTTTACTGAACACGCAGAGTGTGCAGTGAAATATAACCCTTCATTGGTCCAGAGACTCTGCAATAACTAGAAAATATAATAAATTCATAAATTTACTATACACACTTATATAGAATTATATAAAATCCAAAGACTGTCTGACTGAGATTATTGATAAGTTTAACAGTTTTAATGACAAAATAATGAAAATAAATTAAATCCGTGCTTTTAAGTTAGCTTTTTATAATTTGCTTTTGATTTTAAAACAATACCATGAGGATATACCATACATCATAACATATGCTCTAATAAAATCATTTTATTAGAAAAATTGTTTAGCATTGTGAGGTTATGGAGCACTTTGTGAGGGGCCTGGGGCTTTGAAACCTAAAGAAATCGACATGTTGAAGCTTTACTGTCCCCTGGTGTTCTTGTGATGTTACATCCATGTATATTATCTGTGATAGATGGTTCTGTTGTAATTTTCTATTTTTCCCCATTCTAAAGTTACATTAATGAAGCCATGCAAAGAAAACCACTTATAACAATAATTTTCCACATTGTTCACTTAAGTCTTAAGTTTCACTATCAATGAAGTTTGAACTAAACTGTTTCTTTTTACCATTCTCATGGAAATATTGATAATAAGTGAAGCTAGATCAAGGCAATGGTAAGCCTTTATGTTTAATATATGTGTGTGTTCGTGTGTGTGTGTGTCTTTTAGTCTGAGGCCGATCGATATTGAGTTCATGAGGCATCTGAGTAAAGTGGTGAACATCGTCCCAGTCATCGCAAAGGCCGACACACTGACTCTGGAGGAGAGGGATTTCTTTAAACAGAAGGTATAAACATTTCTCTTACACACACACACACACACACACACACACAAAATGCCTGACAAAGTACTATCCAAAAGCCTTAGACCATCTGAGAAAATCTGTAAAACTTATCAGTGAATAATTACGAGAAGGATAAAATGACATCAACATAATTTGAATCTTAGTTTTTGCAGTAATGCTATTAATATGAAATAATTTAATCAGGTGGAAGCTTCCATTTGAAGCATTACATTTATATCCTCATCTCAGCTACAGCCTGTTTGATTCTCAACCAGTTAAATTTATCATTCTGAAAATGAACAAAAAGTATATTTCAAATAAAGAAAAAACAGGAAGATTGTAAAGACTACAGTTTTCTCTCCGAAGGTGCAGAAGAGGTGAGCAGCACTGTGTTTACTCGGCTATAATGAGAGACTGTTTCACTGATGTTAGTCATTTCTGTATTTAGACTGTGTGTTTGGAGTATGTAGAGCAGCAGGTGTATCCCACACACACTCACACACTCTCTCTCACACACACACACAAACACAACGTCCTGTAGGGTCAGGAAGGCGGGTGGACGGAAATGTCTTCTGCTCTTCTCTCTGCGGGCTGAACTGAACACACAGCAGCAGTAAACTGCAGCAGGGGACTGAGGGGCTGTTTTGACCACACCATTTCTGTATATTTTGTATGAAAATGTGACAGCAGGCCGGTACAGTGATTTACTGCAAACACACATGAATACAGTACAAACACAAAGAGTTCATTTACATTTAACCAGCTTTTAAGTCAGTTTTTACTCTGAACACTGTCATGACCACCGTTTACAGACTGAACTCTCATAGATAAGCTTTTTTTGTCGTTTCTTTAAGTATCTTCAGGTATAGCTCCACAGGGCTTCTCCAGGGTTTTAGGGAGGCCCATCCATGACTGATAGAGTTCCATCATGGTTTTTTTTTTCTTTCAAGCTACACTAGACTACACTAAATGGGATTGCGGGTGCTCAAGACTTTTATGCAATAATAATATGTAAATGTACACCAATGCAGAAAAAAATGCTAAATAAAATCAGCACAGGTAAAATTTTACTGATAATTGTGATGCACTAGTGCTTTTTTTTGTTTAAATTGTATTATTTAACGCACAATCTACTGTTAATCAGTCTGCCGTTAGGACTGTTCCACAAAAAGCCTGTAAACAACGTACATATATCAGCAGCTGCAGATGGTCCTCACATTTTTGTCCTTATGTCCACCTGATCAGATCCTGTTTCCACCGCCTGTTTCCAGACAGGACTGGGGAAAATGCATGATCCTGATTGGTTAATCCTGTCCCTGTTGTAGTGGCTAGTGGATCAGTCTGATTAAACACTGAGGAATCCTAACAATGACCTGGCTTGCATTTTATTAAGATAATTCCAAATCAGGGATTTTAAGCACAAATGTAATCAGCTTTGTTTCATGTGTGTTGAGTAGTCCTCTATTTCAGGTGCCCCCAGCAGATTGTCGTTAAAATGGGAGGTACAGGTCAGGCCTCTTGACAGAGGTTTTACAGTAATGGTGGCTGAATTTTGGGAATGTGTGTGTATGTGTGTGTATGTGTGTGTGTGTATGTGTGTGTATGTATGTGTGTGTGTGTGTGTGTGGTTACTCACAGAGTGCAAACCCTATGATTAGGAGAGTTCCTGAACCTTTGGAGATGTTTGTGGCGAAGGTGCTGGTTTATTTGCTTTAATGTTCAGCTCAGGACATCAAAGACACACAGAGTAGATAAATAAACTCTTCAGGATCAGCTATTCATTTCAGGCCTCCTCTCTCTTTCTTCTCTCTCTCTCCTTCACGCCTTCTCTCTCACTTTCTCTCTCCCTCTCCTTCTCTCTTTCTCTTTGTCTCTCTCTTAGTCTCTCTCCCTTTTTTCTCTCTCTCTCTCTCCCCCTTTACCCTTCTCCCGGTTGATGCCCTTGTCCACTCCAGTTGACTCCAGTTGTGTTTCTATGGTGTCTCTGATGTTCCCGTTTCTGGAACTGTGGCTGTTTTTCGGTAGAATAGCTCTGTGATTATGTGTTGGCTCCCTTGGAAAATACATGCTTAGTAAAATGATTATTTTGATCTTCCATATTCCTTTCATTATCTTCTCATTTAACCATTAGTGGTGAAGTGAAACAGGGCAGTCAGGCTGCTCTTTCCCACATATGGTCATTAATTTTTTTACAAACATTTTATTTAAACAAGTATATATGAGTCTATATATCAAGTAGAACCATTTTTGTGGGTGTTTTTGTGCAGATAAGGGAGGACTTGCGAGCCAATGATATTGAAGTGTACCCTCAGAAAGAGTTTGATGAGGATGCAGAGGACAGGATAATCAATGACAAAATCAGGGTGAGTTCAAAACACACACAGAAACACACACATTTTCCACTGAGTGAGTTCATCAAATTTCTAACCTGCAGTCAACTGTTAGTGCTGTTACTGTGAAGTAAAATGCCTTCACGGGGGAGGGGTGAACGTTTATTAATGTCTTTGTTCAACTCTGTTCTGGTAGGAGATGATTCCATTTGCTGTAGTGGGCAGTGATCAGGAGTACCAGGTGAATGGGAAGAGGCTGCTGGGGAGGAAGACACGATGGGGCACAGTGGAAGGTGACACACACACACACACACACACACACACACACATATAGTTTTAATTAGAGTTACACTAAGAACATACATAAAGAGTCTGGTATTACCATCTTCTAATGACAATTTTTTGACTGCTGTGTGTGACTACAGATTCCAAACACACACACACACACACACCACTGCACTGGTGTGTTTTACTTGGTTGCACTTCAAGGCTTCACTCTCATTTAAACCAGGCAAGTGTCATCCAATAACGTTGAAAGAAAAATGCAAACTATGAACGAATTCCTGTAAATTAAAGAGAGGGAGAGAGAGAGATTTGATAAATGAAGGTGAAAACCTTACTGCTCTTATTAGTTTTCCTGATCCAGTAAACTTATTGCTTGACATCCCTGACACTTAACTGGATGAAAATGTTAACACTTCACATTTCAGTGCTGCCCTCTATTGGCCAGCCATGAACGGCTCCACTACCAATTTATTGCTGTTTAATATCAGCCATAGACAGGTGCTTAAGCCCTGCATTTTACTCTCCCTCAGAGGCCAGCACTCTACTGCTACTCATACACACACACACACACACACACACACACACACACACACACACACACACACACACACACATATGCTCTTACAAAGGTCCTATCTGTATATAATCATCACTGTCAAATTAAAAGCTCATAACTAACTAACCATATCAATACACTGCGTGAACATTCGGAATGAATGAAGAGCTGGTTCAAAATTACTTGCAATAATTATGCATTCCATGCATATTAAATGTATATCATTATATGGTTTATATTTTGAGGATTATAATCTAAATTTGGAGCTTTCATAGGCAGTGGTGTTCTTCTCTGTTTTAAAAAGAAACACTTTTTCCTCTCTCTCTCTCACACACACACACACACACACACACACACACACACACACACACACACACATTCTCTCACTCTGATCCTGCCTCGACTTTTCTGACTGTTTTACATCTCGCTCACTCTCTCTTTCTCCCTCTCTCTCCTACCATCTTGTCTTATCTCACTCTCTGGCTCACACTCTGCCTCTTTTAATTTGCTCCTGTCATTTGAGGTGTTTTGTACTGTTCAGATACAATTTAATTTCCTGCAGGGGAATTTAAAACTGTCTGAGCTTTACAATTGGTTTTTCCTGACTGCAGTGCTGACAGAAGCTATAATTCATAAACACTGTCTTGCTCTCACTCTCCATCTCTCTCTCTTTTAGATCACATGAAGTGTCTGTAGTAATCTTTCAGTGGAGCTTTAAGCAAATTAACTGAATAAAGGAGGTTTTTAGCGCCGCTAGTGACCATGTCTGTGGTGCCACACTGCCGACTAGAGGATATTAGTGGAATTACAGCACAAATTCTTGATCAGTCAGAGATTTTTACAGCACACTTCTTTAAATTAATTAATTAATTTTGCATTCTTTATCCATTAAACCGCTGACCTGTGACACGTTAATCTAAGAAAGGGTTTAGTTATTACTATTGTTCTGCAAAGTACATTGGAATCTTTGCTTGAATGTTTCTTTACAAACTACAGGCAACTAACTTTAGACAGTGCAACATTACAATACAATAAATACAAGTGACATGTAATATAAGGTTCACCATCAGATGGTGTTAGTGTCTGATGATATTAGATACTGTTTTTTCTTAAAATGAAGTAAACACACTGTTTATTAATCCGGTTCATTCAATTGCTGCGATGCTACTCTTAGTTTGCAATAGTGCTGCACTGTAAACTGTCTATTATTCATTATCATAATATTCATTTCTGCAATACTGATATCCCAAAAGGCTGCACTATGCAAATGAACCTCTCAGTTTCCAATCAGTTTCTGACAACGTGACCAATCACAGCTCCAGGTGAGTTACAGGGTGTTCTGCCTAATCGAGGCTTTGCAAAAAATTTAATTAAAAAATTCTCTTTTTTTTTTTTTGCCTAAAGGCACTACTGATTTTTGGAAGAATGGGTGAGGCTAAACTGCTGTGGCCAGAATAAGACAAATATAAATATGTTGGTTTTGTGACATCACAAAATCTGTGAGGCAAAATTGGGCTGTTTTTATAGATTGACAGTGGATTTATTGGATTATTTATTTTATTTATTTACTGAAGTCAGAGTGATGGCGGGTTTAGTGGGTCAAATGAGGCTGTACCTCAAAAAATTCTTCATTCCTATAATTTTATAGTTCAGCTCAACTGCAGCTTTTACTGCTGCTTTCCATGATACAAGCAGTAATATTTTAGAAAATTAATATAAATAAAAACTGAATCAAATTGACAGCCATATTTGAGAAAGAGGCTACAATGATGGCTTTTACAGGAACATATGGCACCTTAACTACACTGCTTCCTCCTCCTGGACATATTTAGAACGGTAATAACATATTATTATTGCTCTTACGGGTGAATTTTAAGAACAAGCATTTGACCGCTCATTTACATGTGAATATTCAAATTCTGTAAAACACTATTCAGATTGAAAGAGGTCTCTTTTACACTCTAAATATGTTCCTGATCTGAAAGTGTTTGATCTTTTATGTTACAGTTGAGAACATTGCACACTGTGAGTTTGCCTACCTGAGGGATCTGCTCATCAGGTGAGGATCAGTTCAAACAATGAGCACAACATTTAATACATAAATATAAAACATTAACAACCAGAGTCTCTCTCTCTCTCTCTCTCTCTCTGCCCCCCTCAGGACCCACATGCAGAACCTGAAGGACATCACCAGCAGTATTCATTATGAAGTTTACCGCGTGCGCAGACTCAACGAAAACAACACACACTCCAGTCAACCCAATGGCCACGCCAACGGAGTCCCTGCACATGAAGTCCTCTCAAACGAGATGTAGACGCCCTCCGTCCTTTACTTACTGCCATCCACCTGTCCATCCATCCATAAATCCAGTAATTCTATCAAAGTGGAAGTCTTCTGTTTTGTAAAAGTCGTCTTACCATCTGAGCTGCTGCTCTCTCGCAATCCTTTTTAAACTCTCACCTCTCTAAACTCTGCCTCACAGGGGCTTTCCTCCGTAGCTACTGTTGCAAAGTTGGAGAAGGTTTACAGAACACTTATTAAATCTTATTACAAAATCTTATTAACTCCACTAAGAAATTCAAAACACCTTCCTTTAGACTGTTGTTCATTCACTGTGTTAGGATCGACTGAGAGTAGCCAGCGGCATCAGTTTGAAACTAAAACTCAATGTTTTTAAGGTAAAAAGCTGATCTGAGCAGTTATTGTTGCTGTTGAGATTTCTTCAAAGCATGTTGTAACAGTAGCTGTGGAAGAACACGTGAGCTCAGCTGCTTCCAAAGCACCAAATATTCAACACACAGTGTTTCAGTCGCAGTCAGACTGATCCAAACAGCATTGTCTCTTTTTAACAGTGTGCCATCTTTTAGTTATTTTGTACTAAGTGTTTTGTCCTACTTTTAGCTTTGTGCTTGCTGCCAAAATCCTCAGTTTTTATGAAATCATTTGGTGAATTGATATGATTTTGAATTGATAGGTTCTTGTGTTTGAACTTTTTGGTTGCTTTCCTGTAATCTCTGCTGGACATTCTGGGATAAGAAATGAATCCAGTGCTGGGGAAGAAGTGGTCTACAGTGTTTTCTGTCCTAAATTGGTCAGTAGCTTAACAGCAAGATTAACAGAAAGGGATTAGAAACTTACGTGGTCATTTTGTAGAAGAGCGAAACATTTACAACTGTATTTTAACGGAACACAGTTTTAGATTTTATTGCTGACAGGGATTATATGAGGATGATTTGGTGGAAGATCTGTTTGGACACACCATACAGAGCAGAGCCGCTTCACCCAAATCCCTCAAGAAACTTCAGAAATACTGAACAAAATACCAACACTGCCAGCAAGAGAGAGCATGCTGACCGCTTCACCTTGATTTCCTCCTGATTCTAGCCGTGAGCGTTGACTGTGAGGTATTCATGTCTTTTTAGTCACATTTTAATACATTTCTGTTCTGGGGGTGAAGAAGCTTTTAGGAGAACTGCAAAAGTTACTAATTGCAACCAAAAGTAAAAAAGTTCCTTGTAGAGAAACGTTTGTGTGCCAGTGTATTTTGTTTATATTTTGTTTTTTTTGTTTTTTTAATAGAGTGTATATTTTCTGGTGTTGAATGTTTCGGTCGGCCGTTCGTGTTCCACAGTGTCGAGTGTCGTGTTTGCATTTGGCTCCTCGTCACAGATTTACTTGGTTGTTGTCAGTGATTTCCCTTTATGTTTGAGGACAGAGGTGTGCGTGTGTGTCACCTCTGTATCGATGTAAACCAAATAAAAGTCTTTTTTGTGCTGTTAAAGAAGAAATACATGATTTATAAAATGTTCTGATACACTTTAATGATTTATAAACATGTTTAGAAACTGTAGAACTTTTCAAGCTACTTCAGTTAAACAGTCAGAAGAGCCCAGGAGCAGTTCCTTGCTGATCTGTGACCTGTTTCTGTTTGGGTGTTTTACCCATAGTGTGTGTCTGCTTCCTGAAGCCTGTTTTAGTGAGTGGGACATTTCCTTCTCAGTGGACTCCAGCAAGATGATCTGATGGGAACGCTCATAAACACAAGGTTCTGTTTATGCTGGCTGAATCTATTCAGAGCAGAAAATGGCATTGATCACATTACACATGTCTAGTAAACCTTAGAAAAGCTTCTACATATAAATTACGTGATTAAGACTGGGATCACTTTATCCAGAATAGACCAGAGTTCCTCAGTGACTCCCAGCTGGAGCACAGGCCTGGATGCTCTACTTCACCGTGGTGCTCCGAAAGGGAAGGCCTCTGTGTTTGTTGCCCTCCTGGAAAATGTTTTACTGTTTGTTACTAAAAAAATAGCTGCAGCTTTAAACAGTAATAAAAAATCAACGTTCTCTATATTGTGCTTCAGATTTATAGGTGTTCAGTATGTTTCTGACTCGTCGTTGCTGGGTTCTTACTTTAGATGTTTGGACTTGGCGGATAATGAGAGAAATCTATGTCTCCATATAAATCTATTGGGCTACTAGCAACACCTCCAGGTTCTGTTTGCCATAAAACGTCAAAGTATGACCCTTGAAGCTCTGCGTTATATGTTCCAAAAAGATATGGATATATATATATATATATAAAGATATGTTGCAATATGTTTAAGTAGCCATGTTTTTTGCCAATGGAATTTTCCATGTAAGCGTCACAACCATCAAACCATAGACTCCCTGTTGAGCTGCTGTCAAAACGAGGTTCACCCCAGAGCTAAACATGGAAGAACCAGAAGAACGTAATGAATTTGGTCCAATTCAGCTGAAAGAAATCGTAGAACAGTCGTTGGAATCTTCCAGCAGCGTTGGGGTCCATGTTCACTCGGGTGTTTCTGGGTCAGCTGAGTTTCTGCTGAGCAGTAATGAGAGAAAATGAGCTTGATATCAGCAGTCCTGCGTCAAAACACCCTGTTAATGCTGGTCCTGGGAAAACTTGACCCATTAGAGCCAAATCATCTCTAAATTCATTAACAGTCGCCACAATAAAGGCCTTTTGGAAAACTACAAGTTGGTGTTTCCATTTTTTTGTGTTTTTATTGGTCCTGGAGCCTGAAAAAACAAACTAACTGCTGATTGAGGTTCAACTTCAATGCATGAGACGGACACCAACGCTTCACTGGGTTAAACTGTTCTTTGACTATAAAGTCCTTTATTTATTTACTGCAGCCTGTGCTGATTGAATGAGGGGAGCAGGTTTATTCACAGGATCCTGGCCACAGACGGATGTTCTGGTAAATAACTTCATGGCCATAAATGTGATTTTAAGGATAAAACTGATTTTAAGGACAGCAGCAGAGAAGCAGGAGCTGAACTAATTACAGACCCTTAAACTAGACTAGAAGTAATACAGAGAAGTACATTTGCCTGTCTATCTGTCTAACTGTCTACAAACCTGTCAGTCTATCTACAGATCTGCAAACATGAAGGACATTTGTTAAACAATAGAAGCGCATCTCAGTATCCGTCTATCTGGATATTTATCTGTTTGCTTGTGTCTCTAACTGTCTCAAATTATTTTAGAAGTTGGTGTTAAAAGATATTTTTCTCAACTAAAATGAAACCCATTGAAATTGATTTGCAAAATCTTTTGTTGGTGACAAAAATGACACACATACACATGTCCGATACAAGGTGAAACATTAAAGTCAAGTTTATTTTTATAATACAGAGCTGTCTTTCAATGTACTTTCCAAGAATAGAATTAAAATACGATGGGAATAAGTGGGAAATTTGCTTGGTCACGGCAGAAAGTGGACAGTACAAAGTTAAGAGCAGCAAAACTAAGAAAAACAATAGAATAAAATAAAATGCTCTCACAGTATAGTATAAAATATACAGTCCAAAAAGTGTACAGTATAAAATCTAGGAATATAAGTATGCACGACTGTATTTTAAAAATATACATATATGTGTGTAAACTGTAAGTAGGTTAAATTGCACGTTTAGAAGTAAGACTATATGTGGGTTTGGGCAAATCCCCCAGAGAGTGTTTTACGCGGAAATCTTCAAAACAACCCGGAACCTGCAAATATTCTTGCAAAAACGCTTTTTTTTGCTTTTTTGGTGGCAATGTGAGTTTTTTTAAACTAATTTCAGTTCTTCTGGAACCATGGAATTAGCACTGCGCTGAATCCAGCGGCGCTTAAACAGGACGGGCGTGTCTTTTATAAGGTTTACGGTACCGATCAGAAGACGTTCTTTAAGGAAAACTGCGTTCAGAGTTTTTCAGGCTCTGTCCCAAAAATAAACTACACTTAAGGATAATTGTGATGGGACTGGACTGGAAGTAGAAATTACGGCGTATTGCAGACATTTTTAATACAGTTCCAGGCTTTTAATGTACAACAAATAAAATAAGAAATGTTTATTTGTGTTTTTCCAAGTGCAGTTTTGGAAGGACAGTAAAATTCTTAATTCAAATAAAGCCATCACCACTTCAGGTCTCTGTACTGACGGACCTCAAATGAAAAGTTACTCTGGCGTTTATGAATAAATTAAACAGCAGCACTGATCAGCATTTATCTGTTTAAAAGTCTCATTTTTGAGCTCGAATAAAGTCCTTAAATTAAACAAAGCCATCACCAAACCATCACAGGTCACTTCAGCAGCTACCACACTATTCCCATAACTAATGTGTTTTTTTACTGTAGCATTTGGGAATAATAATTAAAAAATAAAATCATTACTTGCAGCATTGATTTGTTCATAATTGGCATATTTGACATACAATAAAATCCCTAAAAGAAATAAAGCTATCACCAAACCACAGGAATTCAGTTCAGTAGCTACCACACTCTGTCTGAACCTCCTATAGAATTTTTTACTGTGACCTTCATGAATAATTTAAAAATGAAATCAGGACCTTCAGCATTTATTTGTTCATCTTGCTAATGTTTAATATAGGATGAAATCCCTAAATCCATAGAGAAGACCGTCACCAAACCCCTGCAGGTCACTTCAGTAGCTATCAGACTATGTCTGGAGCCGATATGGAGTTTTTTTACTGAGATGTGTTACTGTTTTTTACTGAAAGTGCTGTTTTTATTTTACTGTTATTTATGGTCATTGTGTTTGTTTTGGTCCTATTTGTTTTCTTGCATTGAAATTCTAAATATAATATTTTATTAAAAGAATTCTGCATTCTTTTTCAAGAAAACAAATTCACAATGACCATAAAAAACAACAAAACCTGTGGCTGGTGAACCACGATGTAATCGAATGATCCGTTATAAAACGGCGCTTTGTTTACACAGATCTGTTTTATTCTGAAAGTAATACGCATCTCATTAAGAGTCCTCCTGAAACACAGGGCCATCTAAGAGTCAGCGCTAACAGAATCCACTTTTTCGCTGCAGCTTGAACAGAGTTCTCTTTTTTTGTGAAGAAGGGCCTGATTTCATTTTTCATTCTTTAAAATGACCTGTTAACAGATAAAGTGCTGAATTTTTAAATTATTCCTAAATGCCACAGTGAAAAGAATCTATATGAGAGATGGAAATAGTATAGCAGCTACTGAAGTGACCTGCAGGGGTTTGGTGACGGTCTTCTCTATGGATTTAGGGATTTCATCCTATATTAAACATTAGCAAGATGAACAAATAAATGCTGAAGGTCCTGATTTCATTTTTAAATTATTCATGAAGGTCACAGTAAAAAATTCTATAGGAGGTTCAGACAGAGTGTGGTAGCTACTGAACTGAATTCCTGTGGTTTGGTGATAGCTTTATTTCTTTTAGGGATTTTATTGTATGTCAAATATGCCAATTATGAACAAATCAATGCTGCAAATGCTGATTTTATTTTTTTTAAATTTTCCTAAATGCTACAGTAAAAAAATCCACATTAGTTATAGGAATAGTGTGGTAGCTGCTGAAGTGACCTGTGATGGTTTGGTGATGGCTTTTAAGGGACTTTATTCGAGCTTAAAAATGAGACTTTTAAACAGATAAATGCTGATCAGTGCTGCTGTTTAATTTATTCATAAACACCAGAGTAAATTTTCATGTGAGGTCTGTCAGTGACCTGAAGTGGTGATGGCTTTATTTGAATTAAGAATGTTATTGTCCTTCCAAAACAGTAAAACACAAACATTGCTTATTTTAAAAGCCTGGAACTGTATGCAAATATATGTAATATGCAGTAATTTCAAATTCCAGTCCCTCATTATAATCACAATTTTCCTTAACTATAGCTTTTTTCGGACCGAACCTGAAAACCAACACTGAACGCAAGGTTTCCCTTAAAGAGCGAATTTCTTCTAATCGATACCGTAAACCTTCTAAAAGATGTGCACCACTTGGTCAAGCGCCGCTGGCTTCACCGCGTTTTCCCGAAGAGCGGTTAGATTCAGCGCAGTGAAATAACTTCCACTGTTACTCTGACGTTACACAGCTTTGTATCTCTGAAAATCCCGATCATAAATCTAGATTAAATAAGATTATGGACTGCATTAAAGATACAAAAGACTGGATGTTACATAACTTCCACTTACTCAACGCAGATAAAACTTCTTCTAGGTCCGAAAGCTGCTGGACACAAACTGTCAGGTCTAATGCTGGATCTTCTGGTTCCTCAGCCTCTCCAGCATTAACTGTAAAGAATCTCTGCGTCACTTTTGATCCCGATCTTTCATTCGACACACATATAAGTACCGTTACTAAACTAGCTTTCCTTCATCTACAAAACACTGCTGAGTTA
>JBBJLR010137694.1:0-16688 GCA_037577145.1 Brachypetersius gabonensis | reverse complement strand
TGTGTGTGTGTGTGTGTGTGTGTGTAAGAGTATAAGAACAAAAACCTACAACCGCTGTTTATTTTTTGCAAATAAAAAAAATGTAATTAATCACTTTATTATTTTTGTGTGTCTATGTGGGTAGGAGTTGGGGTTGTGGGGGGGCCTGGCTTGTCTTGGACACAGGCAAGGGGGGATTCAAGGAAAAAAGGTTGGGAACCACTGATATTAACACTGTGGTGTTGGCCCTGGTGTCAGCGCGGTGTTCATTGTTGGGAATAAAGAGTGGCACTTTGGAGGCAAACATACCAAACAACCACAAAATATCAGCAAAAACATCTCAGACAATGAGGGTCTGAAGCACAGACTGCCTTTGGAAAGAATATTGAGCTGAGAATTAAGTGACGTTCATGGATTGGTCACTAGATTTGACATTTTATTCATGAACACAGTAAACTTAATACATTTCTAAGTGTGGCACATATGTCTAAATGCCTTTTGCCGCCGTTAACCCTAATACTAACCTCATTAAGAATTCTCAGAGGTAAGCCTTATTTTTCTTTTTGCATTTATTTTTGTCTACACACACACACTCCCACTCACACACACACACACACACACACACACACACACTCCCACTCACACACACACACACACACACACACACACACAGATACACTAAACACCCTTGAATTGAGCAGAATTAGTCCACCTCCCGAGGGTGCAATTAACCAGCAGTCCAAGCCATGGATAAGAGTCCTCAACCAAGCAAATGGAAACACCATTTCTACCCACAAAACAAGTTTTTGTCCAGAACAGAGGAAACTCAGTTATTTACATTCAGCCATTTGTTTGTGTGCCAGGTAACGGCAAATCAGATGTTATTACAAGATTGTTAACTCCTGTAGGCCTAAGTGAGTCGTGGTCTCTCACGGTCTCACAGTCTTGTTATTTATTAAATGATCCTACATAAAAAAGTCAGCCATTCATGCATGTGAAACTCGAGAATGCCTGCTGGTTTTAAACAAAAATCCATTTTGGACCCCAAATCCATCTTTCAGACGAGGTCTGCGAATTGAATTTGCTCCTGCTGCTGGTGGACTATCATTACACTGACAGCAGTGTGCTGAGTATCACAGCCTGTGCTCCTCGGTGCAGCTGCACAGATGCTCCATTCTGCTCCTTCTTCTTGCTTCTCTTCTGAAGGAGGAAACACACACTTTTCATCATTCCAGTCTTGTGTTTCGGCTGCAGCTGGCAAATTAATTTGGGTGCTGTCTGGTCTGCTGTGTGCGAGTCAAAGGCCTGGGACCAAAACATTTGCACTTCTGCTCACACACCCTAGGAAAGACCTTGAGAAAGTCTGAGATGTGAATATACACAGCGCCATTTGATAATGCCGGAACATTACACTGATGACATCCCTGCTGGATATTATAGATAGCAGTCAAAAGGCTGAAATGAGAAGGGGCCCTCTCAAATCGCGCACACCCAAAATTGGCCCTCCTCTCAAACTCCAGACAAAAGTCTGCAGTAACAAAGACAAGTATTCAGTTGCTTTGGCTCTCGGCTTCTGTGCCGCTGTAAAGCGCTTTTTTAATAATGCAATTTACGTTGCCTCCTTTGCTCGCTCTCAATAATTGGCTCAGTGTTTTGGCACTATTGTTGAACACACAGGAGGAATGTGTGTGATCTGGCTCGGCAGAAAGGGAAGGGCGCGCGGGGGCGAGAGCTCACCTTACACAAACAGGCTTCTGCCTCCATTCCCACAGCACTGCTGTCAGCACTGGCAAATAAGCCCAGACCAAAAGTATTAGCACTGTACTCTGATACCACAGGAGAAACACTGACAGGACATGGGGTAATAAGCTTGAGGTAATGTGTATATAAATATGTAACTCTGTATTCCTTTGGGAATTCCAGTGGCCCTCTGGGGGTTTATGGGCTGTAACACATATTTGGAGAGACTTAACGTGCTTGTTACATTTTTATTGCATTAAAAAACTGATTACTTACTTCATACTGCCATGCTTCCTCAGTACTGCTGGACTACACTCCTTAAAGCAATACTGGCAAAAATTCCCTTCCCTAATCTGCAATTTGGATGCATAATTGTATTCTCTAACTGTTCCCCTACAGTCTTTTTTAAAGGCTTCCTATTTTATTGTGCTTCTGTTTTATCATTAAATTTGGGACAGAGTGCATTTCTATATGGGTACAAGCTATAGAATTTTTTTTTGTGTGTAAACACAATGACTTTACAGCATCAATTTGAACTGTCAAATATTTTTATTGCAGTAATTACAGTGAAGTTCTGATGAACAGATGTGTGATTTACAAACAATACAGCTGCTCATTCAAGCCCCACCTCTCACACTACACTCGAAATGAATGTACAGTGACAAAGAGATAGTTGTGCTAATAAATCAAATTCTCATCACACATGCACAGTTGAGAGTTTAAACACTGTTATTCTGATGGTAAATGTTCTTTCAGCTCATATTTGTGCCTCTATTTAACCTTTATGTCCGTTGAAATTGTTAAAGCCAGTCCCTCAACAGCATGTTGATCTGTCTGGTCCCTCTTTTGCTGACTGGAGGCTCGATAGCTCATTAGTGGTTAGTCTGCACACTTCTTCTGTAGTGTTAGTCTATTATTCTCCTTTACTATGCGGTGTCAACCAGAGAGGGACGAGTTCCCCTTTTAAGTCTTGGTTCCTCCCAAAGTCTCCTCCTCCTGCTTTAGGGAGTTGTTCCTGCTCTCTGTCATCTATGGCTTGCTCACTAGGGGCTCAATATCTGTGAAACAGCTTTACAGTATAAATAAAATTGACCTGACTGACTTGATTTGATCTTTTGAGACCCCAGTTAAAATTTGAAGGGTTTGAATAGGTGTACTAAAACTGACAAGAACCTGGCCACTCTAAGCTGCTCAAACTTTAGTATATGAACTGGAAATGTAATCTTCTGCACATAAAATATTCCAAAACGCTTTTTGCAAGATTTTCCCACTTTGCTCAGTCCCCCTCAAAAGCATATGCATGATGCTGTTATACCATGCACACAGTTCATAAACTGCCAGGTTTGTACATAACACATGGACAGAATATACATAACATGGACAGTTTACTTTGCCACTGTAGCTGTCACAAAAGCCTTTGTATGTTGGGTGCTGAGTGTTGTCCCTGTTGCACACCTCTACTTCACTCTCAATAATTAGTCATGGGGCCTGGCACCCACGGTTACTATCAAAACTCTCAACTATGTATTTTGGAATCTTTGATATTCATAGTTTGTTACTGTTGAGCAGAGATGTTCACATGTAATTTTTACCGAGTCCAAGTCAAGTCTCAAGTCTTTGAGTGGCAATGTTTACAAACAGCGACTCTAAATTTAGGATTCTTGAGATGTAAATGTTGAGCTCTAAATGTTTAGAAGATGTGCTGTTTGGCCACGCCCCGCAATTACAATTGGCTGTTACTTACCAGGGGGCGGGACTGCGTGATATGCCCTCACCAACATGGAGGATTTGCCTTAAATGATCTAAATGTTAAATATGAAAAATATATCTCACAGTGTAAATGTGAAACTCCACAGTTAGATAGGGCTCAGTGACACCTTTCCAACGACCCCTCATGAGTCCCAGCACCTGAGTCCAAGTCAAGTCGTTGAGGCAAGTCTAAAGTCAAGTCTTTGTTTGTGCGACTTAAGTGCGACTCGAGTCCGAGTCTCAGACTTGAGTCTCCATCTCTGCTGTTGAGTTAAGGCTGTTTAATTGTTTGACTTTTTAAAAACAAGCAAACAGACAAACAAACCTGAGTTCATCATCATAATCATTTGATTACCTAGTCTAAACAGTGATGATGGGCAAATGACAATACTGTGAAACTTTTCTATACCCAACTGTTCTGCTTGATGTGTTACATTTATTAAAATACCACTTTTTTTTAGTTTTTTGTTTAAAAAAAACACTTAATCAGTACATACACTGAAGTTTGCCAATTAAGAATAAAGTGCTTTCATTAACACATGATTATGATGATTTATGCACAGTACACCATTTGCAGACTGTGGCATGAAAACAGTCAAACCACTCAGAAGAATTGTACAGAAGAGTAAAAGTGACCATGTGATCTATTAAGTGTTTCCCATTTTCTAATTCCCAGCGCTGCACTGAACATTGTAGTGTTTCCCTTCACTGATTATGATGCTAATTACCCCCTTTTAAAATCAGTGTAACAGAACAGGGAATCTCATGCATATGCATTTCCTCATGTATTCTAATTAGGCTGTAATATTTGCATTGCACACTAGAGGTTACATCTTGCTGAAATAACTAGTATGTGAGACTAACACTCATCATCACGGCACAGGAGGATTGTCTCCATGTCGCTCTGAAATTTTCAGCCACCAAAAATCAGCTACAACCTATAGTAAAAAAAACGGTTGCAGCACTAATCACAAATGAACAGATCTTAATCCCATCCTAATCCCGTCTAGCTGCATGTACACAAACTGTACACAACAAGCATGTACAAGAAAACTCAGGTGTACAAGAGAATTTTGCTGATCAAGGAAGCAGCGTCTGTGCATTCTAAAGACGAAACAAGTCTCAGCAAGTGTTTTGATAGACTCCTGGATGTCCTGGGGATTTAATGTCTTGGGTTTTGTGCCGTCCGGTTATGTGTTCCATTGTCTGGTGCCCAATTGTCGACTGTGCATAGTATTAACACATTTAGTTTTTTGAGGTAAATAAATTCTAGTCTTTTTATTTCTCTCTCTCTCTCTCTCTCTCTCTCTCTCTCTCTCTCTCTCGCCCTCTCTCGCCCTCTTTCAGGAGGCAGGTCTGTTCTCCATCAGTGTCTACACTGTACGTCCATACACTGTACTTTGCAGATTCAGTGGAATGCAGAATGGAACACTCTGTTATGCTACATTATATTGGGGTATGGAATAAAAAAGTGAACCCATTATTTCTCAGTGATGGCTACTTTCAGAAAGAAATGAAATAGGAGTCTCCGTATGTTGAACATTAGTTTGCCTATTGAACGGATAGTTTGCTCCTCGGTTTACAGCGCTAGAATAAGTTTGTGGAGCCAATATTAACCACTAATGTTAAAATGTTTTACAAAAGCAGCAAAATGTTGAAACAAACAAAATAAACCAAAGACAATGATCATGGAACAGCAGGTTCCGTCCTGTTTAGTCTTTTCAGCCATGCCCTGCCTTTGTTCCTGTTTACATCCCTAGTTCCACCCTTCCTGCCTTCCTACTTAGGATGTTCATCTGTCTAACCTGTTTGCCTTTTGCTATAAAGAGCTCTGTGTTTGGACCAGTGTTTTTTGGTCCACCATGATCTCACCCTGACTTCATCATGTGTCCTGGCTGGACACCTCCGTGCTACTCCATGTTAGCCTGGTGATTATGTCTGTTATGTGGTTTAGTAGTCATTGTATTGTTTTTTCTTCTCATTCGTCATATTTGTTTTGTTAAATTGTTCCACTAGTGCACAAGTCCTCCTACCCTAATGTAGTGAGGAGACCAGGGGACTGGAGGCTTTGAACCCTGCTGAACTGGCCTGGTTTGTTTTGCCAAAGATTAAATCTGGCAACCCTGGTTAATGCACAAAAAAGCTATAAAGGCTGTTCAGGCTACATCATTACTACTGATGCACCAAATCAATAGGTCCCCACACACATTAGCCCTATTAGATGTGAACAGTTCATCACAGTGAAAGGGATGAAAGGGAGAGAAAAAGGAATGAAAGAACGCAGATATTTTTGAATTGCATCCTTATTCTTGCTCTCTGACCCACTGAAGAATGAGGCCTCCCTCCAGAAATTAATTTGACATACCTTAGACCCCAGTTTCAAAGGATGGACATTTGGTCACTGAAATTCCTGCCGGGATTTAATTGTATTCATTGATCTTGCCAGAACTTTTCTACTGTGTGTGTGGGGAGATACTGGGTCCAGTAATTTTATTGGGGAGATTATGATGATATTTATTGGGGTGGAGGTGGCTCAGGGGGTAGGACACTTGCCTCCGGACCAAGAGGTCATGGGTTCAAATCGTACCTTCAGCACCACCATTGGAGACCCTTAACCCCAAGTTGCTCCAGGCAGACTGCCCCCTGTAATTAGAGAATGAAAGTTGCTTTGGACAAAAAGCATCAGCTAAATGCCGTAAATGTAAATGATAACTTCTTAAAATCTTCAGAAGATTACAGTGTCTTCTGCCAGTAGACAGTAATGCACATATTTGAACCATACTGTTCGGTACCAGGTGCCCAGTTCAGTGCGTGTTGTGAAATGAGTGAAAATAGTCCAGCCTTAGTCAAGCCTGTTACCTCCATAATTTACACTCTGATAGTCAGAGGACTGTAATGTAAGTGAATAAAGGGACACTTGCCAAAGAACAGTGTGCTCCCTCTCCTGAAATTATGTATGAAGAACTAAAGTGAAGAAATCCTCTCGGATCCCATGACAGGGCTGGGATCTGCGTTAGCACGCATTCAGTTTTCCAGCCGTTTAAGTACGGTGACTGCGAACTCAGTTCAGAGACTGTCTCTCCAACACACATTTTTAAGGAGACTCAACTGTCCTCTCTCTCTCTCTCTCCCCACACATTATGGAGCTGACTCGTCCACAAAAAATGATAGTTAAAAAGAATTAAACACATGTGCACTACACCAGATATTAATGGACATTTTGACTTTGGAACCATGCCAATATTTCAAAAACTGTAGGAGGAGAAGAGGTGGCAAATTCGAGCTATAAAATTAGTTAGAACAATAAAAGTAGAACAAAAGTAGAACATGATTATACTGTGGGTAGATAGAGTTATCATTGTGGTGCTGGCTTTGACAGATGGTCAGTAGGTAGTCAGGCATCACGTTTTTTTATTCAACAACTTTTTATGTTCATATCATTTTTTGATAAGATAACAGTCCCCATAAAATGTTTTAACAGATATCAGTAAATAGTTACTTACATGCATGCAAGGTGCCATACAGAGACACAGTGTTGACCAATAGAAAATAAGCATTTTATTGACAATAATTAAGCTTCAAATGAAAACAATCCTAAATTACTGTTATAGAAATAAGAGGATTTCAGCAATTAGTATCAAATCAACTGTCCTGGTACCTTCCACCCAGAGGTTGGAAAACTCTGTTCTACATCATATGTAGCAAGCCTCTGTGCAGCACTGCCTACCATTACTGACTTGTTCAATATTTAACAGAGAGATGCCTACTGCTTCTGTCTCCCTGGAGCACTCTTTGACGTTCATTTTCATTTCCCACTGTCTAATTACCATTGATCATTACAAATTTGATTGAGTATGAGAACGAGGTTGCCATTGCCACCGATATCCCCCAGACTGTTCTTTGTAACTAATAAGGGATGTAGAGAAGCTGAGGACTGCTGAAGATCTCTGAGAGCATATTTAAGAGTGTGAAACGTGCTGGGGGCAGATGGAGTGGGCTTGTGGGCTGCCATCCAAGCTGCCTCTGGCTGCCACCATTCGAAGCTCTGGCACCCTGGAGGAAGCCTGGGCTCCTCTAGCCCTCATTGCTCATTATCCCTTCCTGAACAGTAAGCCCGTGGGTCATGATCTCTGACGCATTCTCTCCTGCCCAACAATTACAAGAGAGAAAGTTCAGCCCATCAGAAAGCAGATGGGCGAACCAGAATAACATCTGTATCTAAAGATGTTGTCTGTGTCTGGGCTGAGACACGTTCACTACATCAGTGGCCCCCATCCCCCGGGCCTCGGAACAGAACCGGGTCATGTGGTACCGGTCCGCGGGCTGCACAGAAAAAAAACATCATAAAAACTTACAGTATTTCCATCTAAATTCCTATCAGAGTCTAAACAATGTTTTATTTTGAAAAATGACCGGATAGCCTTAGTCTATGACACGTCAAAAATAGTCTCACAAAATAGCTAAATTCTGCAGTGACCGCAACCAAAACAAAATCATTTTATTTAAAGGGACACTTCAGTTAAAATGGAAAAAAAGTAGTCTCTTTTGGCTGCTATTGGCTAATAATATGACAACTTCTGAGCTCGGATTGGCCAATCTTGGCAAAAGTAGCAGGGGACTACCAGTCAATCATCATCCAAATCCCATCATTTTATTATATCACACAAATCACTCACTGATTTCCTGACAGTCTGACGGGCCATAAAAAAATTCAAAAGGGCTGGATCCGGCCCCCGGGCCACTAGTTGAATAGGCCTGCTCTAGAGCGAGATTTTAAAGTTAAAGACTGTAGTAGATTGGAAAGTAGTTAATGCTACTGCTAGGGGGCAAATATGTAATCATAGCCACATAACTGTGGCAACTGTCCTTACAATCCAAAGAATAGATTGCTCAAATGACCAAAGTTCGCAAATATTGTTCTCATCTAGAAACCCACCTTCATTTGGCTTTTTATCTTGCTGCAAGGATATGAAACTTGTGTTTTTGTGATGTCCACGGAGCGGCCGCTATGGTGATGTTGGGATTTTCATTTATTCTGAATTATGTGTATGTTTGTGTCAGCTGTCCTGTGTTTAGTCAAATGATTATGTTAAGCGATTGTGTTATGAGTTAAGGTTCTTGTTTAAGTGTGGTCAGTATTTAAGTTCTGGAGTTCATGTATTCAGTTGCTGGTTATCCCTCACATCTACCCCAACGCTATGTGTCCTCTGTTTAAGATTTGCTTTATGTTTAAAGGTCCTCGCACATCCACAAATGAGTTTTAGTCACAAAAGCAAGATTATCCTACTTGAGTGAAAGCCATCCGAGTTGGCACATTTGAGTCCCCTGGCTGGAGACAGCCTGCTCGCTTGTCTCTGGCCAGGGTTTAATGAACTATTTAGACTGGAAATGCCTAGCTTGATTGGAGGAGACATATTCCGAGCTCAGACTAGAATACTGAGTTCAGCGGCTAAGGACTTACAAAGGATGATAATTCACAACCTCCCCACTGAAGCACATCTATTATACACTTACCAGACTCCATTTGTGACCATACATCAGAAGCTTTATCAATTCAGTTTTCTCTTAAGTGTGTGACATGTTGATTTATAACCTGTAGGAGCATGTGGTAGAGAAAAAAAAAAGTTCCAAGAGGACTTTTTGCAGCTCTTTATTCAATGGGAGAAGAATATTAATCCTGACACTGTTTGTAATCCTTTGTGAGTGGAAGGATAGATTAATCTTTTGCCTCGTCTCTCCCAGTCTAGTAAGTTCCCTTTGTTTGTTGAATTGCAAATGAACGTCTGCGTTCCTCCTTAGCAACCCTGTCCACGTGAAGCCCTTCCTTTCTTGTATGAAGTGCGCTTCCTCTTCATTCTTTGTTTTTGGGCAAATAAGAAATCTAATACATGGTGATAATGGAATACAGTAATCCCCCACTTTCTGCGTATAGAGCACTCGCATATAGTGAAAAACCGCATTGTTGTGTTTTGGTAAAACAAAATGCCTAAAATGCCTATTTTTATAGTGTAAACCCTAAATATGCTCCCAAATCTGCTCCTAGAACACTTTAATGTCATTTTAAACTCAGTTTAATGCATTACCCTTAAAGAAAATGTAAAGATAAACCTGTATTCAACTTTAAATTCCCGCAGAGACAAGCAACGTTGCGGGACAAAAGTTTACACCCGGATCGCATTTAAAGACGGACACGTGTCTGAATGCGCTCCGGCTCACGGGGAATAACCCCTGATCTACTGGGGCTAAAAATACAAATGAGGGCTCGTTGGAAAGGTTCCTGAAGATCTACTGCACTGTGGAGTTTGAAGTCTCTGAGTGCTTTCTCCACCAAGATATGCAACTCGAAACGTCGTGGGACAAAAGTATTGGGACACTGCGGTGAGGTGATTGGACCCCTTGTGTGAAAACATCCAGAAAAAAATATATTTATTGCCACAAAAAAGCAAAAAAGGCGGATGATATTTGCAATTTCTGTATTATTGCGGGGATTTCTGCGTAAAACTATGAGTTTGATTCTCAAAGAAATCTGCGACTGGGGGATTACTGTACAGATCTACACTTTCTTACAGCCAATTTAATAAGGATGTTTGAGTGTGTTTTGGAATGATGTGCTGCCTTTGACTTTTTGATGATAAATGCCATGCAAAGAGGAGCTACCCCAACACAGTACAAATGTGCTGTTCCTTCCCTAAATGGCCTACTTATGACAGATACACGCAGCAGGTCCATCATGCAGCTGTCTAATAACGCAAATTCTTCTTTAATGACTTTATTCCGTATTGGACATAATTATTTGTATGTGGTTTGATGTAGAATAGTTAACTGTAGAGAACTTACAGGGATGGTGACAGGGACAGGGCATTATATTTACTGTCTAAATTGATCAGTGAGTCTCAAAGTCTCCTTAGTTTTATATGAAATGTTGATGATGGCAAAAATAATTGGTGATTATTTTGCTTTACACTCTTCATGTTTAATCCCAAAATGTTTAGATTAAAAGTATATATATATTTTAGGACTAAATATTTCCTCAAAACTATTGTAAAACTGTCTCTCCGGGATCTGCCAGGATGTTCATAAATATTGAAGGTACTTTGAAGGAGTTTATAGCCATTAAGAGTTTGCTACGCTTATCTAAAATTGCACATTTCACACTGAACCACTCTAAATGACAGTCTTTGTCCTAATGACACAAAATGTTGAAACTGTTGTAATTCCCCTTTAAACATGACTTTGAATGTACTAAGCGAGGATATAATGTTATTATGCATTTTGCGTAATGAGTGTTTTGCAAGAATGAGTGTAAAACAGATTTGAAATCCTTCTTATTGCTCTTCCACTCTTCCTCTATTGCCTGGAACATTAGTCCAGATTCACTGGAGCATCTAAAGTCCTCTCAGGCAGAATCAGGCCAGTGGAAATCTGTATAACAGAGACCAGCTGCTGATCGCCTCTTGATGACTGGTGGAATCCAGCCAAGGGAAGAACCTCTGGCTGGATCCGTCTGTACAGCTGGGGGTCTGTCTACCAGAAGACTCTCAACCTGGTGAAGCCGACAGGCCGTCATGCTCTTCCCGCCCTTTCAGAGCAAGCTGTATATCTTTCCCATCTGACCTCGGCCTTTAAGACCTCTTTGCATGCACACCTCATGTTGCTTTGGTAGAAGAGACTCAAATGTATGTCAGCCAGGTTCGTTCTATGCCATGCGTTTATTGGAAAGGGAAAGTCTCCCCTCTGTTAGTTTCATAGCTTTAAGGAAAGACAGAGTGCAGGTGGAGTTACTTGCTGGTCTTTGTCATGTAGAAGAGTGAGAAGATTAAGCAAAGAGCACACAAAAATGGAACATTTTTTGATGTCTTAGTTCAACTAAGTACTTATTTAGACATGGCCAAGTTGAACAGGCATGTTAAACCATATCCGGCAATTCCTGTACTATGTTCCTCCTGCTGGGAATCAGAAAACTTGATTGATCCCAATAGAAATTGCTTATGTAATGACTGCAAAGACACACAGAGACAAGAGAAATATAATAGGAAATCTAAATACAAGAATCTCAGTATGAATACCCTATGCTTTCTACAGAAATGCTTGGTATAAATACTATAAGTAACACAGTTGAGTGAAAAACTACTCAAGTGTTAGTTTGGAGTAAGTACCTTGACATTTTAATGCCATGACCTAGTGTTTCGATGCTTGCCAGCACCATCTCTCTCAGGCTACTGACTCAAGAGATTGGAAAAAAAAAACAAAAATAGAAATGTTCCCGAGGTTGCCACACATGTGCCAGCAGGTGCTACCTAGCCATATGACCCTTCATCACTCTGCAGATGAAAGCTGATGAAAGCTGTAAAAGAAATCTGGCACCACCACGTTTTTAATAGCTCCCACCTGCCAGGCCGGGCCATGGCCCCTCACTCGTTGTTATCGCCTGGAGCATGTCATGCAGTGCTGGAGAGTGGGACTCGATGATTCAGTGATGAGATTCTCAGTGAGAGAAAAGAAGGAAGGAGGGATGTAAGATGTGCTCTGAAAGTTCTCTGAATGAAAGATCTTCAGAGTCCTCCAAGTCTTGAAGATGATTAAGCCTCTTGTAGACTCCAAGAATGGCGTCATACTATTTTATGAGCAGCAAAGCTGGTTTAGAAACAATAGAACATTGCGGGGTCCTCGTATTTCACACAGCACGATGAAGGGGTTTAGCATAATAGCCCCATGATAGCATGCAGGCTAAATGAAATTGCATTGCCTCAGGTGGGACTTCTTTATGGCGGCTGTCAGGGGATTGCTGTTGCGTATATTGTTTTGTTTAGAGACATTCTTCTTGGCTTAGTGCTAAATACGTTGTGATGCCTACACAAAAGCATTCATAATATAAAAATGAAATCTGGGAATCCCCACAGGGATAATGTGGAATTAGTCATGAAAAGAATAGACAAGTAGTTCCATTGCTGATCTGCAATTATACTCAATGACTTAAGTTGTCATTTGGACAAATTGTACTATCAACACACTTGTCATATTTTAGTGAGGAGATATGAAACATTTTTTTAATTAACTCCAAGGTTTGTTGAAATTCCACACATGTTGCTTTCAATCTTGAAGTGATCTGGATTCAGCATCAAGCATTGCAACCTTATAATCAGCTGTTGAAAGAACTGGCTGGCATTAGCAGTGAATGGGCTAAGCATCGATTGCAGCTCAGCCCTATGCCTCATTAGACCACGGATGGATCTCAGGGGCTTTGGAATCCATGTAATCAAGGCTTTTTGAGCCCTGCTGACAGGGGAGAATGCCAGCACTGGTAGGACATCAAAAATATGCGAAAAGCCTCTGTCAGAACTGTTGGGTCCCACCAACTACCTGGCATTCTTCAGCAGGGCCGGGCAACTCAGCGCAATGGCAGCTGGCCAGAAGCATGAAGGGACATCACAGAGGAGTGTGTGGCTGTAGAACCAAGGAGTGTGATAACACACAGCTGAGATACAGCAAGGTGAAGAGAGAGTGGGAATGGGGGGAGGGGGTAGTGTGTTGGCAGTCAAGGTAAAAAAACCGTGATGTTTCAGGAAAGGAATCAACATATGTGTTCCATTACATGGGGTAAATAAGCTTATTAGCAGAGAGCACAGCTTTTGTCAGCAAGTCTTAGGAAAATCTTAACAGTGAAATATGCTAAGACTTACTTCCTTTAGGTCCTTTCATCCTGAATCAATCATTTGATTTAGTCTACATGTGATTCACACAAAGTAGCTGTTTAGTTTGTGATAGAACTCACAATCCCCCACTTCTATACATGGGGCTCATCAAAATCAGATGCTGATGTTTCAACTCCCAGAAGGCTCCTCTCAGATTAGTGGTCCGCAAGAACGTACTTGTGTTTCTTGCCCAACATATGGAGACTAAACTGCAGAAGCTCAAAAGCTCATCTTTAAGGCCATATTACATTATACTCCATTTTACATTTTTAAGCATCTTGAGTTTTTTTTTTTATTCTTACAGAATATTTGATCATTCAAGATAACATTTAACAACGATAGTTGCTTGAATTGCTATTTAAAGTAGATTAAAATATTAGAAATATAAGCAACTAGAGACAATAATCATTAATGATAAAACATGCTTGTCCACTAGATGAGGGTGAGGCCATTCTTGATGCCATGAAGACAAATATATCATGGTTCAGAGTTCCAAGGAAGCAAAACATTCCGTGCTATGTTTCCTGAAGACACAGGACCATGACCTTTTCTGGGTTGACCAGAAGGCTGTTCGAAATGTGAGCCGCGTTTTTTCCTGTGTGTTCCCTCTGTCCCCACAGATGCTTGCTTTATTTGCCTCATTACCTTTGGTTCACCTTGCTCATCCTTAGTAACTCCGACAGAAGAACTGTGCTGTGTTGTGGCACGGTCCAGAGGGGTGTGATGTGGAAACCATCTGGTCAGGATCTGTTCTCTGTGTCCACATGTTCAGAGAGGCCCTCGTTTGTGATTAAACTGCTACGGAAAACATTGGCCCAGGCTTCCTGCACGCCATTGTATAAACAGCCGCGGAGTGGCCCAGAGCTGCCCTGTTTTCAGGCTGCAGTTGCTTCCTTGACTGAAAAAGAGATTTTTATTTTTTTTTGAGCCTCGCAGGCCACATGTTACAATCTGCAGCAGTGCATTGCTGACAAATGGAAAGTCAATCTAGACAGCAACCACTTGTCCAGATTTATTCAGATAAGCCTTCAGAGGTCTCGCGTTTCTTTTCTGTTCTATTTAAATGTAATAATATCACTGATTTATAAGAAGATTTCACTTATCGATGGGTTTCAATCTGCATTTCATGTCAAACAATGACAAAACCATAGCATTAATAGTAAAAGACAGTTTTTCTTTCTCCAAAAAAAGACTGCATACTACACTTTTCATCACACTCATCTTCATTCGGCACAGCTGCTGGTGTCCTGGTGGTTTGGGATTTGCACCTGTGATCAGAAGGTAGTGGCCAGTTAGGTTCCCTTGTGAAAGATACTGTCCCCACACACTGCTCCCCAGGCGCTTTTGGTAGATGCCCACTGCTTCTTTTGTTGAATGGGTTAAATGCAGAGGAGAATATCACACTGTTCACACTGTGTGCTGTGCTGTGGTGTGTTCATGCGTGACTATAAGGGGCCACTTAAAAATACCAAATTCCTTTAGTATTTTCTTTTTCAGCGAGCTGCAAATGTGAGTGTGCTTTTGTTATCACTGGCAATAACTGCTGCTTTTAGGTGTTAAAAGGTGCTTACCTGGTGCTTACATCGGCTTTAAAGGCGGAACCACTGGGAAATTTAAGCCTGCGGTTGAATGACTGCAAGCTATATGGCTTGCACTCCGGAACTGTGTGTGTGTCCAGAGACTGCGGAGTAATTGACGGGGAATAAATCAGTAAGTCAGTTTAACTTGGTTGGGTTTGAATGTGCCTGTTTGCAATGGCTAAATCAACCTATTTGGTAAAACATGCCCATACTGAGCAGCCTCAGGCTGCAACAGCACAGCAGCAGATGGGGAACCATCCCTGAGTAATCTGGGACTAATGGCAACAACAGGACGTCAAGCAGCAGTGCACTGTCCGATCTGTCTAAATGTCACTAGCTGGAATGTCATCTTGTGGTACCTCTGCATCGGTCCCACCTGAGCAGGCAGCAATAAGTTCAGCAAAAAGAAAAAAATAATCCCCCCCCGGCCAAGTTTGCTTCTTTAGTTTTGCAATATAGCTAGAAAGTGATAGATGCTTGTACCCAACTGTTAGAACTGGGTGTACCTAAAACAACCATCTGCCGTAAACACGCTTGCTTGCCTCCTACAGCGGTCCTACAATTGTCTTTCTAGTTTTTTTTCTCGCTCAAAGACCATATGACATACTTTAATGATTGAAATGGCTTGTCAGAAAAGGAGGACAATAAGCAAACAAGCTAGCAAGGGATCTTTCTTTCCTTGTAGATAAGCTTCTTTTTGCTGGCTGAATGTGCAGAATGAATTGGCAACAAAGTAGTAATTATAGAATACTAATATTAGAACCTTTTAATTAGAATAAAACGTTAGAATTAGAAAATCACCATTTTCTTTACAGTAAAAGTTGACTAAGTTAGGCTGGGTATTGGGTATTGATGATGAAAAAGATTTTGTCTGAATGGGATGTGTGGTTTCTGACACTGTACTAGTATCTATAAAACTGAAAGGAAGTGAATCAGATTGTTAAAAACAGTTCTTCGAGTTTTGCCTGTAGTTTTGTCTGTTCATTGCCCAAACAAGCCGTGGCTGATTTCTGTAAGGAAGCACTGCTTACCTACACCCTGCATGCACAGAAATTAATTATACATGCACTGGCTATACTTTTATCATCGCTGGTAGAGTTTCAAAGGAAAGTCCAAGGTAATTTGATATAATTCCAGTTTCTGTGACTCATGCAAACCATACTTATGTACGCAGAGCCATTACTTTAAACCACCTTCCTAATTGTGTGCATCCCTATCATGCTGTCAAAACAGCTCTGATCTATTGAGGCATGAATTCCACAAGACGTCTCAAAGTGTGCGGAGGTCATTAACAGCAGATTCCCTGATTTCTATTACTTGCAATGTGGACCTCCCTGGATTGGACTAGTTTATCCAACACATTCCTCAGATGCTTGATCAGACTGAGATGTGGGGAACTTGGAGGCCAACACTTGAGCACCTTGTCATGTTCCACAAACCATTACTGAACAATGTGTGCAGTGTAGCAGGGGGGCATTATATTGTTAACATGACAGTCTGCAACAATGTTTAGGTAGGAGGTGTATGTCAAAATAACAGCCACATGAATGTTAGGACCAGAGCATCACACTGCCATTGTTGACTTTTTGTTATGGTGCTTTCTAGTGCTATCTAGTGCCTGACCGTCCACATGATGTACATCAGAATCAGAATCAGGTCAGACAACTTTACTGATCCCAGAGGAAATTGCATAATTTGTTATGACTGCACAGACACAAAGAGAAAAGAACCAAATAATAGAAAGTCTAAAAATAAAGGTCAATTAAAAACACAACAGAAAAAGTCAGTTTGCTTTTAAAATGTTCCACTGCTTCTCAGGTGACATTGCAACAAGATAATCAACGTTATTGACTTGTCAGTGGTTTTACACATACACACACACGCACACACACACACACACACACACACACACACACACACACACACACACACACACACACACACACAC
>JBBJLR010137655.1:0-16692 GCA_037577145.1 Brachypetersius gabonensis | reverse complement strand
AACCTGCGCTATGAGTGTGAGCATAATACTCGTTCATTAGATACAGAGCGCACGCACGCGCGCGCGCACACACACACACACACACACACACACACACACACACACACACACACACACACACACAGTAGTAGTCAGTAGTAGTGTGTAGGATGAGGCAAAAATCTATACAACAATGTAATAAGGTCACAGAGCATTTTCAAGTTTTCAATTCTGAGGTCAGGATTCAATCCAATGCCCAGTCTTTCACACGTTTGAATGTATTTTATGCTGTCAATAGTGCTGTCAATAAAAGATGTCAACACTCAAACAGCAAAATAAGGCCCCTAATTCAGAACCATCTCCGAGTGTGTTGGGAGGAGGATGTCGAGGAGAGACGGAGAGTGTGTTGGGAAAAGGATGTTGAGGAGGGACGGAGTATGCTGGAAAGAAAGCAGACACAGTATAACCTATCGAAATAAATAGTATACAATATACACAATACAACACTATAGAATACAAAGCACCGTGCACTACACAAAAAATGAATAAATATAAATATATCATGTAAATACATAAATGTATACTGATCTCCTAGCAACTCCTCCTAATACAAAAGCACCTAATTCACATTAGACAGCAACTTTGATGCTAATAAAACATAACTATGACTTTGTAGGGTGTGCTTGCAGAACCATGTTCAGTCTTTATGAACAAGGCAGCATGAGATGAGGCGGACAGACATCTGGACGCTCCACTGGGACAGCATTAGCTCCTGGCCTGCTCGCCTTGCGTCATGCTCGCTGTATTTCCGAAACATTGTCAGTTTCCCAGCTGAGGCAGACATGGAAAAGCGAGCTGTGCAAATATAGCGCAGCCTGTCTGTCAGACGAAAATACTTTTAGATCGCTCTTGTACACTTTGCTACTCAGAACAGAGCAACAGAGAACAGCAGCCTGTAGCTACAAAACAAAGTGTGAAGAAAACAGGTGTTTGTAGACCACTGGAATCCTATAAGAATGCGGTTGGTAAAGAGTGGAAATTACTACCAAAAGCCTGGTGCTGCTCTTGACTGCCTGGTTGTAATTTAAGGCCATGTGTGAAAGTTGGCCACCACTACTGATCCAGGACCACTTCATTCTACTACTGGAATAAGACAAAGCTCTGCGTGGATATTGATACTGTAGTTTTATTTATATACTGTGCGACTGCAAAAGACTCATGCTAATTACAGTATGTGATTCAATGTAACACATGTTTAAACAGCCCATCTCATGGAAAACATTTGTTTGCTTTTTTTTTATATACAATACACAAAATAATATACAAGTTTAAAAATATGCCATTCACTCACAATCTAAATCGTAAATATGCAAATGAGCTGCAATTACAGGTTGTTATATATATATATATATATTACAGTCCAGCGGTGGCGGTTATTCACTGAAAAGCATGAGTGCTCCGAGTCTTGTCCTCACCACAGCCTGCTCGGAGTACCCTTGTGTGAAAACATCCAGAAAAAATATATTTATTGCCATAAAAAAAGCAAAAAAAGGCGGAGGATATTTGCAGTTTCCATGATATTCTGGGTAAAAGGTTTGGTTTTCAAAAAAAACGTGTGACTGAATCCGCGGCTCCTGATTCACATAAAACTAGGAGGGTACAGTATATATATATATTTAACCTTCAGCAGTTTAGCCCTACCTATTCAGGCAGGAGGCATGGTACAGGAGGCATCTATTTTAAAAGAGGCACAACACAGGACAACTAAGCAGAACCGAGCTCTTTTGCATGTATTAGTTTTAAACTAATCTTTAATATTAAAGACTAAAGAGAGCTTGAATGATAAACACAATTTATGACGAAATGACATGAACATAATGAGTAAACGTGAATAAAATTATTTTAAATAGCATAAGGGCCCTTTAAACAACAGGATAAATTTTTTTTATTAAAATGACTTATTCAGTAATCATTCGCAAGTATTAGTACAGCAAAGGTCAAATATTGCAATAACAATCTGACAATAAATTGCGCTACCCTAGCTCTGAGCTGTTTCCGGATCAGCTGAAAAGGGCATTTTAAAAATGAACGTTGAGGCTGCACTGCTGAGAGGCTTATGACACGGGTCAGGGCCAAATGCCATTTTCATGTCTATAATGCAGCATTATCAGCACGCAACTCCCTGAGCCATGAAAGAGCCTTCTATTTCTGTCCTGCTCTGACCCACATCCTGACCGTGACCCCCTAATCTCCTGTTGGCACATTAAAAAATGGACGGAAAACTCAGTGACGGTGCACTGTGGAACTTCACAGACACATCTCGTGAAATTTTCTACCGACAGCAGGCTGGTCCCACCCAATGGCTCAATTCAGTTCTACCAGGCCATTCAGAACTGGCCTGTAGAATTTATTACAACACTGATATACTGCACTCACTGTCAAATGCCTGAAGACAAACACAGACGAGCGTCATGAACTTCATCAGCACTGACATTCGAAACACATTACTATTGTCATTTTTCAGACATTTTAAAAAGTATTAATATCAGCAATTTCAGTCTGAGGGTGGTCTTCAAAGCTTCTGAAGTTGGAGTGTGTTTCTTTTTCCTCCTTTTTCCAAACAAAAACTGACTTTCCTAGTACATAAATGCATGAGCAAGTTTATAAAGTATTGACAACGCCATGCTTCCAGCTTTGTGGACACAGTTTGGGGAAGAACCTTTCCCAGTATGACTGTGACCCAGTGCACAAAGTAAACTCCATAAAGACATGGCTGGATGTACACAGTGTGGAAGAACCTGACTGACCTCATCCCCATCCAACACCTTAAGGATGAACTGGAGCAAAGATTAAAACGTGTGACAACATCATGCATTTCAATGATTTCATAAACCTTTCATCTTCACCTTTTATAGCAGCTCCAAGTTAAACAAAGACATTCATAGCTTGTATAAAGTACTGTTTTTTATAGTGTGAGGGAGTCTGTGGTATTCACAGCGGTAATCTGAACATCAGTTCTTTTTTAAGAAAGAGAAAGAATGCACTTCTGATACGGAAGCAATGGAAAATAAATATTGCTTTCATTTAAAAATGTCAGAATCGATACATATAAAAATAATGAGATGTTTGACAGCTCTCACAGGTCTGAATGAAAGGGTGACACTGTTCTTAAGGTTCAGCAGGAAATGAATGTAGCTATACAGCAGACTTTCACGCAAAAGAAAAGACTGCAACTGCTTTATTGTCGGATGCACAACTATATCAGCCACCCCTGTGCGAGTCCCTGATTACAATTCTCCCTCTTATGTGTACGCACGCACACGCACCACGCGTACCAGCTGTGGTAACATATGCAGAGAATAATTAGGGGCCAATGGCGGCAACCCAATCAACGCTAATGACAGCAGTCACTTTGTACCTCGCAGCACGAGGCCTGGATGTAAATCTCCATGGACACGGCTACGGCGGATGCAGCACTCACCAAAAAATAGCAAACATCTCATGTTTATTTCTCTCACGGTCAGTTCAAAATTCACATTTATCAATCAGGCATTGAAAAAAAACCCTCAAAGCAAATCATTATGAACTACCCCTGTGCGGATGAATATTCATAAAGGTAGTCCAGGCTTTTCATCAGGTGCAAACAAGCTTCTAATAAAATCCACTTATCCAACGAAGTGGCTGCTCAACACAGGCTAAGGACACAAGCCATTACTGAGACTAATTGGGCAGCTGAGAGACGAGTCATTAGGCAGCTTTGACTGGCCGGGAATGAAGAAGCAGCAAAGAGGCATGCTGTCCAAAGGCTCCAGGGAAGGGGATCAAGACCGGTTTCTTCTAGTCTGAATCAGCACTGAGGAGAACCTGGACAGCTTCTCCCGACACTGAGGTTTCTGAGTGCCTATAGTAGGCTTGCAAGACAAGGCTGCATATTTAATCATAGTTTTATTGTCATCATGACACAAGTTTCTGCAATTAGCACATCATTATGGGCTCCAGTGACAGAGCTGATCAAATTCCATTACAGATGTAATGTCAGGAATGTTATGTTAGGAGCTGTAGCTAGCGTTTGAACCAGGCTTGAATCTCAGTCTCCTGTATATGCTGTGAGCACCTTATCCACTCCACAAGTCAACTACATTTTATCTTTATGCTTCAGCTGACCAAGACATTTTGGACAACGCCATGCTTCCAACTTAAGGAAGAACCTTTTTCTATTCCAGCATGACTGTGCCCCAGTGTACCCATAAAGGAATGGCTGAATGTGCTCAGTGTGGAAGACCTCAACCCCATCTAACACCTATACGATGAACTGGAACAGAGATTAAAACAGTTTTAATTATTTCATGAACCTTTTCATCAAAGCTTGTAAGAGATATTCTATTATAGCCTACTTTATTTTTATAGTGAGTGTGTGAGGGAGTCTGTGGTACTCACAGTGGTAGTCTGTACATCAGCTCTTTTAAATGAGCTTAATTACAAATACAGCCATGTGAGCTGTAGGGTTGGGCTAGGTTTAACCAGTCACAGGTCAGGCACACATGGAATGAGGAACAGCTGCTGACAAATTTACTTTACTACTTACAAATGACGGCAAACAATTTCAGGAATTCAGGAGTTACTTTAAAATAAGAAATCTCAGTAAAAGAGATCTCCGTCAAAATCATGTTTACTTCACCTATTATTTCATTTAACTTGCTGTCTTAGTGAATGTAGTGTTTCATCAGCATTGGAATTATAATTTACAGTCAACAACAAGAGCATAAAATCTTTTTCTGACATTTAACGTTTTAATATACTTGAAGGAGGACAGTGCCTACCAGCTTGATTAAAGCCACATAGAACACAAGTCAACACTCCAGTCTCCAGTGTATTTCATCAGCTCACTTAGTAAAAGGTATAGGATCAGAATCCTTTTTTCCACAGGAGTGCAAAGTCTTAGATATTCCTGAGAAACATCATTAAGCATGACATTACCCCACCTACTCATGTAGAACTAATCCGGTTCGAACGGTGCTTAACCACATGAAACACAGCAAAATTCTTCTGCAATGTCATTTCATTTGCCACTAGGCCTGAGCAGCAAGTCCACTGTTTGCAGTTTTGAATAGAACATTGTGAAACACAGTCTGTACCCACACATAATTATATTATGGTAAATCACTACAAACTGCACTTGTAATGTGTTTTGCAATAACATTAAGACTCAGAACCCCTTAAACTGCATTTTAATTATTCAGTTATAAAACTTATAACATATCGCGTTAAACTGGAACTTCAATGCTATGTAGGGAATCTTCAACCTCAATTCTTAGGGATTTTTACCAACATTCTGTAACGTGTTCGACAAATGTACCCCCACCCTCTTGAGATTTCAATCCTGTCTACTTTTAAAGGCCAACGTTAATGTGTATATAAGTTCTTAGAGGTTAAGGGATTAAATGTTATTAGTGAATTCTTCATGTGTCGCTAGCTAATGGTCTGCATTAGCTTGACAAAATTGATTTGCATTTGCAGGATCTTGTGAATGTTCCTGATTCATCGAAACACCCAAAGAAACTATGAATGCTCACAGCAGACGCTCAGTATTTTTTTGTAACTAACTAGGTCTCACTAACAGACAAGATATTGTGCAATCCTTATAGATTAGCTTAGGCTCTTTATGTGTGGTAGCAAATATGGTAGCAAACTCTGGGACTTTTATTTTACAGTGCAGCTGCTACATATGACATTGAGGACAGCTACCCTCGTATATCATTTCTGAAGGCCCAGAAGTCATGCACTGGTCACCCATATAGACAGGGATGAGCTGGTCAGCTCTGGGTCAAGCAGTGCTCAGCACTTCACTAAGAGAAGTTCTCGAGTAGCTGCATCTGTGCGCTGTCACCAGCCACACTGCCTCTCTGAGCAGCTGACGAATCGATTTCAATTACCCCCATGTCACACCCTGCCAAGCAGCACTCCAGCTGCTGTGCACGCGCTGTTTGGCGAGAGCTGTTCTGTGTCACTTCAGTTTTGGATTGAATTGCTCCATGTTTTATTTTCCACAAGATTTGCATTGGTGCTCTGTGAAGTCAGTCTGAAAAGACACATTATGTTTGATCGGCTGCACGAGGGTTCGGCAATGTGATATGCTATCGTCATCATAATAAACTACATCACAATACGTGTAAGTACATGATATAGACAAAAGTATTGGGACACCTGATTTTCAGGTTTTGCGCTAGGAGACTTACTTCCAGTAGAGGGAAATCTTAATGCATCGCAATACCAAAACATTTTGGACAACTACCATGCTTCCAACTTGGACATAGTTTAGGAAAGGCCCTTTTCTATTCCAGTATGACTGTACCCCAGTCCATAAAGGGTCCATAAAGAAATGGTTGGGTGAGTTTGTTGTGGACGAACTTAACAGGCTGTACAGAGCCTGGACCTGAACCCCAACCGACACCTTTAGGATGAACTGGAACAGAGACTTTGAGTCAGACCTTCTTGTCCATCAGTGGCGGATCTCATAAATACTATACAGAATGAATGGGTATAAATTCCCAAAGAAACACCAATATATTGTGGAGAACCTTCCAAGAAGAGTGAAAGCTGTCATAGCAACTCCACATTAAAGTCTCCGTATTTGAATGCAGTGTCATTAAAGTACCTGTTTGTGTAACCGTCACTGAGGGGAAAAAATCTAACAAATCTGGTCAGGGTTCAGCATTACTGGGTTAATTACCGCCCCAAGCAAGTAAAATCTAAGGGTGTTTGCCTGCTTGCGTTCAGCCATAGTATACTCAGTGAATAGCATACTTGATACTGCCTTAATTCACCACAGTGCTAGTGATGTGATAGTAAGACCAGAAATGAGTAAGAAACTTTATTTCAGTTCGAGGGCTGATTGACCCATCGATACTGGAGATCTTTGGCACAGTTGACTTGGCACAGTTTACACATCATATATGTAATAATGATATAAGAAGCCAAACAAACCTAAATCGTTGTTTGTCGACAGTGCCATTTATAGAAAGCAGTCATAAGAGTGATGGTGTGACTTGACACCTTCATATATCATTAATATATATGATAAAATAACAGTACAGAAGATACACACCTACAGCCTACCGCTTTCAAACAAGTGTATAAAGACCACTTCTGTATTTTGCACCAGAGACTAAAAGTAAATATGCATGACAGTTTATTATTGTTCCCAAAAGGCATTGCTGCTATTCATCACTCTGACACAGTGGCCCAGTCTGCTACTGAACTCTGCTGCCCTACCGGATCTACATAGTGTTTTCAAAACTATATTCTCCAGCATCCTTACTGTTTTCTACCATAGTGTCAAAACCTAGCTGATAAAATGAATGTTCCCCATCTTTAAACTTCGAATGCTTCCGCAGCCAATAAACAGGCATGATCATCAAACTTTCAGGACACTAAGCTTATGTGAGTGTGATTTACAAGCCAGGTTAATGAGGAGCACTCAACAAAGATCTATCAAAACTGTGATATCTTGAATAAAGTGCTTTAATTAAAAATAACTCATATTAAAGAATAGTACGTTTTTAGAAAACAACAAATCGGTATCTGCCTATACCAAAAATTTGTGTCATAATATCAGTTAAAAGTAAAGTACTCTTAACTTTATAGAGTAATACAATTAGGCCCATTTTAAAACCTGTTCGCATTAAGGCAATTCACACTGTTCAGATCAATCGCTGTGACCCATGTCTATTTATGTATAAAGCAGGTCCTCAAGTTACAACACAGATCTGTTCCTTCAGCGGTGATTTTGGTGTAAGTTGAAACACACCCTAGCCTAGGTCACTTACAGATCCTAACACAGTTGTACTACCATAATCTAGAACATGACAACATAACTAAACCAGAAAAAGCAAATTGATGTATATATACACGGTACCTGCTCACTGTACTGTAGTGCTGCGCTTTTTACAATCCAAAATGGCGTAGATAAGCATACTGGGGGCGCTAACTCCCTCACTCACACGCCACGTTACCGCCTATTCTGCGTATTTTTCCATCACATATTTTCAAAAACTTTAAAGACATTTATTTTTCTAAAGATTTGAAGAACCTGTTGGGTGAGTGGGATTGCATCTGGGCTGCATCACTACAGCCATTAGCTGTTGCTAAATGGCTACCTCTCAACATGATTCTCTCAAGCAGGGGAGAGTATTCTATCCAGACAAATGAATTTGTAATCGAATGCCTAATAAAGAAAATGTTTGATTCCGTGTAGCCACTAAAGGTCACTGAAAGCACTGAGCATGATCCTTTCCACCAGTGTTGACGCTGCACTCTTAACCATTGAGTGCAATGAAATTATTCTCTCAGAACAATTTCTAGCATTCATTTGTATACAAGCATATACTTGTGCATTACACAGACTACGAATTTAGCGCTACCATGTTTTATCCTCCACCTCCTCCTCTCTTTTCACAAGCCCTTCCCTTGTCATACTGGACTCCTGCTGGAGATTAGGTACTGAAACCTTCCAATAAAAGCCTGGTGGGTCCAGAACTGATGGCTGAAGCCTGGCTCAGCAATCTTGGAAGAGATGCCTTGCGCAGGTGGCCCTGCCAGCATGGTGTTTTCATCACAATCTGCATCTCGCCTACTCGGACATCTGTTGCTTTTGTCTGCGGGAAGGTGCTGTCCATCCTGGCTGACAAAACAGTGATAATGAAGGCTGGCTTGACCTTGTTCGAGTGGTCCGACTGACTGAGCGAGCTCTGTGTTCCCAACATGTAGGCCGGAAGAGAGGAGGTGGCCTGGTGGTATTTAGAGCTCTTTGAAACAAAGCCACCATCTCTTTCTACTTATCTGTTTCAACTCCGAGTTCAATATAAATACATGTCCCTTTCAAGCTCACAAAAACTGAAGTGACAAACAGCACCATCAAGTAAGGGGACAAAAAGTGATCAAGGTACAACCTTGGCTCAACACAGAGCAACATGATGGCACTTCTCGAGTTCAGCCAGAACTTGCTCTGAGGCTGACTTCTGCCTCTCAAGTGCAAGTGTCCACTGAGGAGTCCTCTCTGGGCAGAAAGGTTTTCTCTCAATCAGTCCGGTCCTAATTAAGCCTTCGGCAGAAGCCCTGGGACTCTCCCACTGGGCACGCTGATGTGATCAGCAGGGCTCCCCTTGGAGCTGCCTGCCTACCCTTAGCATCACATTAAAGGACACGGAGGGGGATGGGGGATGGAGAGAGAATGCAATCACAAAGCCAAGATTTTACTCAGACTATGCAGCTCTGATTTGACAAGAATAATTTGGCCTTGATTCGACTCCCTGATGGAGCCACTTCATTAACTGTCCTTGTATGAAAAGGCACGTGATCACAATGAACCCTAAGAACCAGGCTGACCCTCTCACTCTAATACGGACACACGAGGTAGAGACGTTTCAGTACTGGACTGAATTTAGAAGGCTTGTGCTTTGGGTTGATCAGTCACAAAATCCAGCTATGAATGTTAATCTGCTGTCTTAGTCTGTGTCTGTGAAGGAGAATGTGAGATAGCAATGAATAACTGTCTTTTTCTCTCCTTCATCCACGGTCTCTTGGCAGGAATACAGGCCGTTTAAAATATGCGAAGACATTCTTAACCCTAAAGAGTCATTGTGTGTTGCTATTTGGCGACATATTTGAATTACTCCTCTTAAACTGTCATAAGTGTCAGCAGAAATGTTTATTTGTCTGTTAAAATGATTTTAACGACTCTCAGCTATTCCAACAAATGGCACAAAGATGCAGTGCCATAGAATCATTAGCTAACTTGTTACCTGTAGAATCTAAAGCCTACAACCAAATGTCATTTCCACGCATGTTGCATGTTACCCAAGATCTGACTGAGCGGTGCAGTCCTGAGCCCCATTCATAAATCAGCTTCTCAACATCCTCAACTAAGATTCTCAGCTTCTCGTACAGATCTCATACAGCTTCTCGCATTCATCAAATGTTACATGTTTAATCCCAACCCTGGTCTGAAGGAAAATATTTAAAGACGGATGTCCTGGATTTATGCTAGACTGTATCCTAAAAATGGCCTGAAATCTAAGAAGAGCACATGTCTACACTTTTTATTTTGTATTTTTATATTTTTGATTGGACTATTTGTCTTTCTAATGCAACAAACATAATACAAATGTGATTTTAACTGGAAACTGTAAACATCAATTTGGAAAAAAAAAAAACCTTGATGTGTTCAAAGCACTTTAAACAGAATTTCTCTGGTTTGTTTGAAGACTAAACACACTGCAAAATTGTTGTGTTTGAAAGATGCAACACCCTCTCAGCTGCAGATATGTCTTGCTTTAAAGTCAGATTGAGAATGTAGTCAGGAATTCCTGGGTTTACTGCGGGGACTCAAATTCAATGACAAAATTTATTTGTCACATACACATTTATACACAGTATGATGTGAAGTGAAATGCTTATACGACTGCTGATAACCTATAATATAAAAAGAATGTCTTTTAAAATTTCAAATATAGAGAAATATGGATTATTATGTACAAATAATAGAATAAAAATAGAAATAAAATAAAAATGGACAATCTCCCCGAAAACCTCTAACAAACAACTCCTACAATCAAGAACGAAAGGATACAATGGAAACAATGTTGGGAAAGAAATCAATAGGTCAGTGTGTTTAGGAGTTGCAGAAGTGTCACTCTCATTTAACCAAGAGAGGCTGACCAGCTGCTCCTGCTGCTCTTCAAGCTGTGCTGAGATATATTTGGCTCCACGTGCCCATAACTGTGGCACACCTATATTTGCAACCCTTGTTTCCCTGTCAGCCTGCCAGGACATTCACTGCAAAGAAAATGTAGAGTTAAATGCTTCTTGCGGGGAAATGATAAGCTGAGCTTCCGGGCACAGGACCCACTGCAGCTGATGGAAACTTTCCTCAGCCAAGTGCTTTTACCAGTTGCTGGGTCCAGATGTAATCACTATCATTTCGCATTTGTTTTTCAAATGGTTACTGAGTCATAAGCCTCTAAATCTGTAATCACAATGGGACTTCTCCAGAACATCCTCTCCTAACACACAATCTGCCATAGGATGGTTTTTATGTAGTGTGTTTTGCAACCTTGTCTCTGTTGCTTGTTTCTTGCTGCTTTTGGAAATAACATGGTTTAACCAAAACAGGCCACAAAACATATTGGCAGAAAATAAAATTCTTTAATGACAGAAAAGACGTTTGGCACCAAAAAACCTAATGCTGGACTTCAGCACAAGCCAACTTGCCCAACACTGGATCTGTTCCAGGATTTAAATGTAGTCTAACTTGACATTTGATAAGAGATTATGAAATTCTCTTTGCCCAAATTGCGTCATACAAAAACTGAACACTAACAAGCAAGTGTTAGCATGCGACACTATAATGTCTGCATTTCATCCAGGCCAGGTAGTGTGAGTTGGAATAGTTGGAATAAAGTGGCAGTTTTTCACTGAATATATTGTTAATCTTTAGGATGAAGCACCTCTTGGGCAAGCTTTGACAATGCATTGCAGTAAGAGAAGCTACAGTTCCGTGCTCTATTCTCCCTCACACTGAAGTAAAAAAATATTTTACAATTAAGATCACAGACCATCCCAGAAAGTCACTGGTTAGTCAGTTCTGTTTTAACCCGATCTCACGACGTACTCCGCATTAAAATACATAGGGTTTTTTTTTTTTAATACAAAGCTCTTTTGTTAATACATTCATTGATTTGTTGAATATAAAATGTCAGATAGCTACTAGAAAACTGAATCATGCCATGCACAATAAATTTTGAGAAGCTGAGTGTAATAGAATACAGTATACCCAGACACGAAAAGGCCTTGACGATTTAAGGCCTTGAATCAGACTGTGTCCCTTGAGTGTCTCAGTTAAAACAGTGCAAGTTTTAGAAATGCAAGGAAACGAAATTATTACCTTTGCTATACATGCTCAGTTAAATCTGAAAAAAGCTTTGAAACTAACATCAAGGCCTGTAAAGGACTTTAAAGAACCTGTTAAGCATTACGAAGATACAATTAGCATTTTGACTACATGCTGTAATTAAAACAAGCATCTTTCTGTTTTGTGAAAATAATCCAGAAAAGGGATTAGTTGTTCTGTCCAACTGGCAAAACAATGTTTTAAAATGATTTTCAGAATACAAAGCCATGGACTGCATACAACAGGCAGCCATCAAAGACTGCATTTCATTTCTTCACTCCCCTTTGTATTTTAAACGCAGTGCGTCGTGAGATCGGGTTGAAACAGAACTAACTAACCAGTGACTTTCTGGGATGGTCTATGATCTTAATTGTAAAATATTTTTTACTGTGAGGGAGAACAGAGCACGGAACTGTAGCTCCTCCCACTTCAATGCATTGCATTGTCTTTAACATTTGGCTTGTGGCTCTAAGAATTAGGCTACATTTGTGAAGCTAAAGGCTTACTGGTAGTGTTTGGATGACGCCACATTACTCACCTTCCATTAATTACAGCAAAGCTACAAATCACATCCTGATCAAAAACAGCCTTTAAAAAGCACTCGTCTTAGTATAACAAGCAAAGGAAAGCTTTCTGAGGTTGCCTTCATCCAGGCCTGTATTGTAGTCATGGATACAAAGCGAAACAAACTGTTTATTCTCTTCAAAAGAGACTGCAATTAAGTACAGAAAAAGAAAAAGTTTATTCAAACCATGAGCTAATTCAGTTTAAGTTGAACCAATTTGCCTAAGAGAAAGCTGTTTTTAGTGGAGACCTTCATTAGCGACCTTTTCTTTCTGAATGGGCTCTCGATAAGGAAAATATTAAGATTGTCTGACATATTTAGGTGGTTCAATTTTAAAGTCAGACCCATCTGGTTTCAATGCGTTCTTGGCTGCATGAATAAAAACACTAGCTGGTCACGCACACGACTAATTCTTATCACAGTAACCTGCACAAAAATAAGGCACAAAGGACGTCAATCTAAAATTAACCCACAAGTTGCAAACAATTGATCAAGCCACTGAAACTGCAAACTCAAAGACTAAACCCACACATTCTCTGGAAACAGCTGGCAGCCTAAATCTGAAGCCATATTTAGCAGGGTCTGATATAGCAGCTGACCAATATTAAGTAGCTGCCTAAACACAGCATTAATATTAACATGAAGGTTATTTGGTATTAATATGAAAAGATAGCATTATGGTACCATTAAAAAATTCAGTTGAAAACGAAATTGCTGTATCTTTAATTTAACTACAGGGGGCCCTCGAGTTAAGACAGTCTCGGCATACGACATTTCGAGTTTACACTTTCGGAGTTTGTGGACGAACGCAGTAATGCGGCGCATGAGTGGCTTAGTTCTGTTTTAATGATTTTACAGCTGTGTTGGGATCAGTAAGGGACTTGGGCTAGGATTTTCGGGTTACATCACTGTCAAAGGAACGGATCTGTGGCGTAACTCGAGGACCCCTGTATTGAATTGAACTACTTAAAATAAGTCAGTATCTGTCACAAAACTAATATCATGGCTTCTACAGAGACTTCACCAGAAGAGATTCGACCAGACTACATCTTTCACAAAGGCTAGACTAGAACAGATTACACCAGACTACATTTTATACAGAGACTAGACTAGAACAGATTACACCAGACTACATCTTATACAGAGACTAGAATAGAAGAGACTAGACTCGTTTACATCTTCTACAGAGACTAGAGTAGAGGAGAATAGACTAGACTACATCTTCCACAGAGAATAGACTAGAACAGATTACACCAGACTACATGTTCTACAAAGACTAGACTAGGCTACATTTTCCACAGAGACTAAAGCAGAAGGAGCAGCATATAATGCTCATCAGAGTAATGTATACAGTAAACCCTGAGCTTTACGCGGATCGGGACTCGCGAATCCAGTCACACGCGTTTTTTTTTTTGAGAACGAAACTGATCATTTTACGTGGAAATATTCAAAACAACGCAGAACCTGCAAATATTCTCCGCTTTTTTTTTTGCTTTTTTTTGTGGCAGTATGGGGTTTTTTTTTACTCATTTTAGTTCTTCTGGCTCCTTGTGCGTGGCTGTCAGGACTTTAAACCTCTCTCGCTCTCTCTTACTCCCTCTCTCTGTGTCTCTCTATCGTTCGTGACTTTACGGAGCGCACGGATCGTCTCTCTCTCTCTCTCTCTCTCTCTCTCTCTCTCTCTCTCGTGCGCATGCTCTCTCTGTCTCTCTGTCTCTGTATCACTCTCTTCCATTCTGGAGCGCGCGGATCGTCTCTCTGTCTCTCTCTCTTACTCCCTTTAACTCTCTCTTACTCTCTCTCTCTGCGTCTCTCTCTCGGCCGTGACTTTTCTGTATTTAAACCTCGCATTTATCTTTACATTTTCTTTAAGGGTAATGTATTAAAGTGAGTTTAAAATGAAATTGGAGTGATCTGGGAGCACATTTGGGGGCATATTTAGGGTTTACACTATAAAATGAAGCATTTTAAGGCTTTTTTTTTTTACCAAAACACAACAACGTGGTTTTTCATTATACGCGGGTGCTTGTGTAACGCAACCCCCGCTAATAACGGGGGATTACTGTAACTCCAATCAGTCTTAATAAATGCACAGTGTGACTCAGTAAAGCGTTCTGTGAGATCTTTGGTCAGGCTAAATGACAGACTAATGCAGCTGGACCTGCATCCACTTACAGCAGACGGAGTGTGTTTAAACAACACTGTAAGTGCTTAAAAGGACCAAGGGCTCGGGCAAATAATGTTTACAGGGATGGCACTGAGATGAATTGATAGTGCAGACGAGTGCAAACCCATACATAACAGAAATTGTATGTCGTTGTTGTGACATACAGTAATCACGAAAATGCACTCCGACTCAGTTCAGTGAACCACTGAATACCCCAGGACCAAGGTTTGAGTACAGCAGTCAATATTTTATGTCTTCTAGAGCACTGGGTTAAAGCTTAACCTTGACGGAGAAAAGTACAGAAAAGCTGTCTGACCTTACACAATACCAAACCACAGCTAGAGTTACAGTTACTAAAAGTCCTTGGCCCTGTATTCCAGCATGAACCCATCCACTACAAACAAGGCTGACTGGCTGCTGCTTCCCAAAGGCTCACTTCAAAAAGCAAGGGAGCATAAATGCTTTAGTGCTTTAAAGTGCCTTGACTCTGAAATGCTAAAAATAATTTAGGGATGAAGATTATGGGGAAAACATCCTACAATTTTTATGACTAGAATTACGATTAAAATAATGAAAATATTTTCTATTAATCATATAGTACAAAATTATACAAAATTGTTGATTGTACTAAATGCTGTATTGTCCAGTTGTATTGTTGCTCTTGCACTCTCTTCTGTCCTGCCCTGCACTTGTGGTCTTATGGTGTTCTGTTTCCTGGCAGACCGTCGTTTCATTTCACAATGTACTGTGTGTACAGGTTGAAATGACAATAAAACTTCCTTGACTTGACGAATTGAAATATAGGCCTTTTTTCTTTCCAAAGAAGACCAACACATCCATTTTTTTCATTTGCATTATTTATATAGGTTTCATTTTTGCTCAATTTTCCCAAATTAAGCTCACTAACTAAAACCTATTATAATATGCAGTAAAGTATATGCTCATTTTCCAATGCTTGTATTTTACTCAGCATGCATATTCAATTTTGACTATTGTACCAGTCCCAGATTTCATGATGCAGAGAATCGAGACACGTTAGTGGAGTGAAATGTAATGTGAGCTATTCTAACTGATCACTGAAGTACTACTGCTGCAGCTGCACAAAGTTATTGCGCTATAATGAATCAGATGCACTCCCCCTTCTTTTGCTACATACTTGGATGACACCATAAACTGCATTACTGCATCGGTATAGACCCTGTTAGCTATTTCCATCGCTGTTGTGTTGCCAGGCAGGTCAAGCCTCCATAAAGTTTACAAATGGCCTGTCTTAGCTATCGTGCGTTAGACCTGTCCCTGACATTCACACACTGCACACTCAGGGACAAGCACGCACACACACACACACATACACTGTATGAACATGGTGATTGTTTTATAATGACTCCATTATACCTCGCCCTCATGGGACTACAGGCTCAGGATGCATTAAACATCTGAGTGACACAACAATATTAGGTCTAGTTTATTCTATTTACGTACAGCAAAATAAAGCAGGCCTGGGCTAATTAACCGCACACAAACACACTTACAGGGCAACTGACAAGTCAGGACATCATTTACCAAGCATTTAATCACTCTCAAGCCCAATCCACTGATGGAAAAATGCTAAACATCGACATCTTGGAAGCCTGAAGTCATTTTTATTTAAGCGCGAGATGCTCCAGATGTTGTTCTGCATTGAATTTCCTTGTTTTATTTCCATATTAATAAAATAAGACCTGGGATGAGCAGCAATTAAAAAAGATCAATCAGGGCGTAATTGCTCAATATCCATAACTGTGCAAAATCATCATAGAAATTAAACAGTTACATTTATTTTGTTTGTATCAAAAGTCTTACATGCTTTTCACACTAAAGTCTGTCAAGTTCTGAACACATTACACATTAACATGAATGCTACTTTTCACATCAAAGCTTATGGTAGCTCCTACACTTTGTTCCAGATCCACACCCACACCCACACCCACCCCCACCCCCACCCACACCCACACCCACACCCACACACACACCCACACACACACCCACACACAC
>JBBJLR010137625.1:0-16694 GCA_037577145.1 Brachypetersius gabonensis | reverse complement strand
TCTCTATAGGTGTGTGTGTGTGTGTGTGTGTGTGTGTGTGTGTGTGTGTGTGTGTGTGTGTGTGTGTGTGTGTGTGTAATTTCTAAAGTGTCATCGAACAGTCATGCTGATTTCCACAGGAAGTTCACACACACACTTCATTGCCTGCGCTGTGATTCTCTCTCTGAGCACCAGGTGGCGCTGTGATGACTCAGCAGGTGCATGTCTGGTTTGAGGCGGCCCCCCGCCGCTCCCCCTGTGTGGTTGTGGAAGGTGGGGCTGATGGGGGCATGTGCTTGTGTGTTTGCTCTGCTAGCTTCATCGCGGGGGACCTGGTGCGGCGCGGCGTGGACGTCTCGGCCGTGGCGTGGCAGCGGGGGGGCGAGACGCCGTGCGCCTGCTGTGTCGTGTGTCCGAACGCGGGGTCGCGCACCATTGTGCTCTCAGACACGTAAGACTAGAAACCCGCGTCTCTCTCGTCTCCTGACCTCAGACTCAATACAGGATACAGGGGATTGATTGGGGGGGCGCTGTGATTTCAGGGCTGCCGTGTGCATGTCAGGGGGACAAGGGACTTTTTTGGTCGAGCCGGGCGGGGTCTTTTATTATTAAGGGGGTTGATCTTTTGTCATCTTTTTTTCAGCAGGGATCTCTGGTTAATGATGGGGGATAATGTTTGGTGGGTGGGGCTGGGGCGTGGTCTTTTGTTGATTAGAGGGGTGATTGTTGACTGGGGCGGGGCCTGGGGCATGGTCTTTTGTTGATTAGAGGGATGATTGTTTGTTGACTGGGGCGGGGCCTGGGGGGGGTGGTCTTTTGTTGATTAGAGGGGTGATTGTTGATGGGAGCGGGACCTGAGAGGTGGTCTTTTTGAGACTGAGCTCATGGAGGAGCAGCAGCCCAGTTGAACCCCTGCTGATTACCAGGCCACTGCACAATAAGCTTTTATTATAAAGGCGCCATGTTCTCCAGCCATGTTCCCCGCTGTTCTACACAGAATAAGGTTTATGTGGCACACCAGAAAAGTTGTTAGTAATGTTCACAGGATTATTTTCTAACCTTTGAACTAATCAAACTGTTTTTGTTACTGGACTTTAGTACAGATTCACATATTTAAATATGGGCTGAGCAGCCTTTATATAAACTACTGAATGGATGGGGCTAAACTGTGGTACGCTGAATGGGCGTGGCTAAACTGCTTTAGCCTGAATGGGCGGGGCTAAACTGCTGTAGAGATATGGCCCCTTTAAAAAAGTGAGATGTTAAAAGTGTCTGCAGTGGTTCTGTAATAATTCAGACTAATTCAGTTTGAAGGTCGATGGCATTAACAAACCGTGGCTTTCTGGCTCTCAGTGACTCTGCATGCTGTAATTCAGATCTTAATTGGTTGCACCGATCACATAATTTAACTGTAGCAGGACTAATACAGCTTTTTCCTGTAGATCTGTAGAGACTCTAGATGTTAAAGGGCCCATACAGTCTGTATTTCTTGTGTTTTTTCCAGAGCTCCTCTTATAAGGTCATGTCTGTTCTCCAGTGTGTTAGAATTAAACAGGCTGTTTCTGTTACTGTGCCTTTAAGAGTGATATATGTAAATGAGCTGAATGGCTGGGTTCAGCTCATTTACATATGTGTGACATCACAAAATCATTGAATACAAGCTTTTTTTGCAGCTTTCGTTCTGAACGAGGACTGTGTGGAGCGAGGAGTGAAACTTTAACTGTGTTTAATACATCACAACTATAAAGTGATATTTTTTCATGATATGGGCCCTTTAAATTTTGGTTCCTGGTGTTGTGGTGTGACTGAGTTCCACAATGAACATCAGAGCATTTTTTTTTCACTCTGCCATAAAATTACACAACAACACCATTCATAGCTCAGAGTTGCACAGTCTGTCACAAATAATCAGAAGCTACACTCGCAGGCGTGACTGATGAATGGAGTGTGTGTGTGTGTGTGAGTGTGTGAGAGAGTCTAATAGGTCACTGTTAATCAGTGTTGTAACTTCTCTTATCTGCTGCCCGTCCAATCAGGAACCTGCCTGACGTGAGCGTGCAGGACTTCTCCAAGCTGGACCTCAGCCAGTATAAATGGATTCACTGGGAGGTGAGACTAGAACACACACTCTTCACGTGTTTCTCGGGTCTGGATCCTGATTACTGATACCATTATAGTCTTAAAAGCACAGCTTTCATATTCAGAGTCAGAAATCGTTAATGATGCAGCGACTGCACAGACAGAGCGACTGCACAGAGACAGGAGCAATAAAAGTAGATCCGGTTATCTGACACTCAAACTGAACCTCAGGTATCCTCAAAACACTGGAGGGGTTCCTCAGGTGAGCCTGAGAAAACTTTATAGAAACTTAATAGAGACTTATAGAAACGAATCGCAAACCTATAAAAGAGTGTGTTCAGAGTGTGTTTGGTGTGAATCGGTTGATTGTAGATACTCTGGTTTCTATCCAGTATTGGTGAATGGAACCAGACGTCTCCATCACTGATATAGTGTGTGTGTGTGTGTGTGTGTGTGTGTGTGTGTGTGTGTGTGTGTGTGTGTGCACGCAGGGTCGGAATGCGGAGGAGCAGGCGGAGATGATCGCACAGACGCAAGAACATAACAGCAAACAGGAGGAGCACAACAGGATCACCATCTCTGTGGAGATCGAGAAAACCAGAGAGTCGCTCTACCAGCTTTTCCCTCTCGGAGATGTGGTTCGTGTGAATACAGCACTGTGCAAAAGTCTTCACCCCCTCATTTCGTCACATTTCTCTTCCAGAGACTCACTTTCTTGTATTTTAATGTAAGATAAGAGATAAGATGTGCCTAATGAGGTCTTGAGGAGCAGTTCTCCAGGCTTCCAGTCTCTCATTTTCAGTTTTACACCAACAAGGAGATTCAAAGTAAGCTAAGAAAGTAATGAGGGTCCAGACTTTTGCACAGTAACGAATTCTTGTTGAAAACGCTTAATATCTAGCATTAGAGAATTAGGCAGCTATGAAGAAATAAGCATGTTTTGAGCTTGTTTTTAACTAGAGTGTATTGGTTCATCCCCCCTGCCTGACTGCCCCCCCCTCCAGGTGTTTGTTAGTAAGGACGTCGCCGTTCACTTTGGGTTCCAATCGGCCCCCGCCACTCTGAGGGGGCTCTACAGCAGAGTGAAGAAGGGGTGAGTGACTACGATAAAAAAGAGAATTAATGAAAGTGTCATCATCCACCTCATCAGAAACCCCCCATCTGTAGTTTCTGATAAAGTGGCCAGTGTGTGGAAGCAGGAGGTGTTTCTAATAAAGTGGTCACTGTGTGGAAGCAGGAGGTGTTTCTGATAAAGTGGCCACTGTGTGGAAGCAGGAGGTGCTAAACCGTGGCTGAACGTGGCCACCAGAGGGCAGCAGTGCTCTGTGTTAGTGAACATCAGTGCCGCTGCGTTCGTTAGGGATTTTTTTCTGGAGAGTCTGAAGTACTGAGGATGTTTTCTGCCGCTCCTCCAGGGCGATGCTGATCTGTGCCTGGGCTGAAAAGGGTGCGGATGCGTTGGGTCCGGATGGAGTTGTGGTCCACTCTGACGCTTTCCCACCTGAGAAGGTTGTGGACACACTCGGGGCAGGGGACACTTTCAACGCCTCGGTCATCTACACCCTGTCCAGAGGTGAATCTGCTGCTTGTGTGTGTGCATGCGTGCGTGAGTGTGTTGGATGTTTAAAGGAGTGTAAAGCAAATGTTTACAGACACAGCCCCACACAAGTTTAATTTTATTGTGCTAAACAAACACCTAAATAATTACTAATAGACTTTCAGACAGTCCATCTATAAACAGTACATCTAATCTCTACTGTAACATACAGCACTGTGCAAAAGTCTTCACCCCCACATTTCTTCACATTCTGCTTCCAGAGATCCAGATGTTCTTGTATGTTAGTGTGTTCTTGAGGAACAGTTCTCCAGGCTTCCTGAAGGACCTTCAGAGCCTCACATTTCCAGTCCAGTCCCTGAACCTGACCAGTTTCAGAGGAATGTTTCTGTTGGTTAAGACACACAGTGACCTACTAGAGTTTTACACCAACAAGGAGATTCAGAGCAGAAGATGAAGGGGGGTCAAGACTTTTGCACAGTTCAATGTGTATATGTACGTGTGTATTTCAGCTTTAACAGTCGTAAAACAGCTCACAGAGAGACGAACGAGCTCAAATCCACTCGGTTCTTCTTTCTGCAGGGGGAACCCTTCAGGAGGCTCTCACATTCGGATGTCAGATTGCTGGCAAAAAGTGTGGTATCCATGGATACGACGGGATTGTGCCGTGAAGATGGTGTGGAGGAGCAGAAAAGTGGTGCAGAGGAGAACCCTCAACTCGGGACGGCCTGATTTCTCATGAAAACACAGGGGTTAAGGAAGCCTCACATTCCACAGAACCCACTCGGCTGGAGATCAAGGAACAATGAGAAGAACCGCGTTTGCGTTGTTGATCAATCTGACCTTTCTGATTCAGAGCTGGGACCAGGTTAATAAGGGTTGTGTAATTTTATAACATCCGTTATAATAACAGGAATGGAATTAAAACCAGGTCTGAGTTTACAGGCTGAGAGACCAATAACAAATAAACACCGTTAGCCATGCTAATGCTAATCACTACACACCTCCAGCCTTCTCTTTTATTCCCGACAGACTAAACTACACACTGCAGATTCATACTGGATTAAAATCACTATTATTACTGTAAAACTACACACTGCAGATTCATACTGGATTAAAATCACTATTATTACTGTAAAACTACACACCGCAGATTCATACTGGATTAAAATGACCATTATTACTGTAAAACTACACACTACAGATTCATACTGGATTTAAATCACTATTATTACTGTAAAACTACACACCGCAGATTCATACTGGATTACAATCACTATTATTACTGTGAAAACTACACACTGCAGATTCATACTGGATTAAAATCACAATTATTACTGTAAAACGACACACTGCAGATTCATACTGGATTAAAATCACTGTTATTACTGTAAAACGACAAATTGCACATTCATACTGGATTAAAATCACAATTATTACTGTAAAACGACACACTGCAGATTCATACTGGATTAAAATAACTATTACTGTAAAACGACACACTGCAGCTTCATACTGGATTACAATCACTATTATTACTGTAAAACGACACACTGCAGATTCATACTGGATTACAATCACTATTATTACTGTAAAACGACACACTGCAGATTCATACTGGATTACAATCACTATTATTACTGTAAAACGACACACTGCAGATTCATATTGGATTAAAATCACTATTATTACTGTAAAACGACACAATGCAGTTTCATACTGGATTACAATCACTATTATTACTGTAAAACGACACACCGCAGATTCATACTGGATTAAAATCACCATTATTGCTGTAAAACTACACACTACAGATTCATACTGGATTAAAATCACCATTATTACTGTAAAACTACACACTACAGATTCATACTGGATTTAAATCACTATTATTACTGTAAAACTACACACTGCAGATTCATACTGGATTAAAATCACTATTACTGTAAAATTACACACTAACTGACAAACTGTGTGTATACGAGTGTGTGTGTGGGTGTATAAGTATGTGTGTGTGAGTGTATGTATGTGTTTGTAAGTGTGAGTGAGTGTGTATAAGTGTGTGTGTGTGTATAAGTGTGAGTGTACTGTATGTATATGTGTGTGTGTTTGTGTATGAGTGTGTATAAGTATGTGTGTGGGAGTGTATGTATATGTGTGTGTGTGTGTATAAGTGTGTGTGTGTGTGTGTGTGTGTGTGTGTGTATAAGTGTGTATGAGTGTGTGTGTGTGTGTAGTAATAGTGAGTACAGATGAAGGTAAACAGGATGTGATGTTTTTCTCGGTCAGTGTCCTGCCGCTAGACTGCGGCTCGGTGTTTCATCCGTGTGGATGGTTTCCTATGTATAGAAACAGATGTGACTGATTAAGGCTGTTTCTGAAAATCTCTCTCCTGGGGGACTTCTAATATTCCACCTTCGCTAAAAACACCCAGCGCAGTTCCTTCACTCTGCCTGTAGGGCACAGGAGTGGCTCAACATCCAGAATCTTGTGGAAAGTCTTTAGAGAAGACTTGTTAGAGCGGCGAAGGAACCAACTCCATTTTAAACTCCAGATTAAACTCCTGATTAAAGTTTATGGGTCAGAATAAAATGTCATTAAAGTCCCTATTGGTGTAATGGCCAGGCGTCCCAAAACATTTATCCACATTGTGTGTATAGGTTCCATCTCTAGTGATGTTCTGCCAGGCCTCTACTGTCACTGTTCGCGGAGCGTTGTCCCTTCAGCAGGTGAAGTGCGGATTCAGGTCGGGTGATTGACTTGGCCATTGCATAACCTTTCCCTTCTTCGCCATAAAAAACTCTGTGGTTGCTTTAACAGAACGCTTCAGGTCACTGTCCACCTGCACTGTGGAGCGCCGCCCAGTGAGTTCTGGAGCATTTGGCTGGATATGAGCAGATAATATCGCCTGAAACACTTCAGGATTCATCCTGCTCACATCATCCATAAACACAAGCACCCTGTTCCACTGGCAGCCATACATGCCCATGCCACAACACTACATTTACATTTACGGCATTTGGCTGACGCTCTTATCCAGAGCGATGTACATCAGTGCTTAAGAAGCTGTTTCTTAGTTTGTCAACTATTTAACCAAGATACTGCAGTCAGTCTATACAACAACTGCCAAATAATAATTAACCAACACCTAACCCAACAATACATAAGCCATAGAGAAGAACAAAGTAAGTCATAGAGAAGAATTTTTTTTTTTTTTTTTGAGAAATAAGTAAGCAGTAGGAAAGGGACATGGTTAGTCGCCAAAGTGCTCCTTGAAAAGGTGGGTCTACAGGCGACGCTTGAAGACTGCGAAAGACTGCCGATCGGACCGGAAGAGGGAGTTCATTCCACCACTGGGGAGCCAAGATTGAGAAGAGTCTTGATGCATGTTTCCCTCTTCTCTTGAGCGGTGGAGGCTCAAGATGAGCTGTGCTTGAAGCCCTGAGAGGACGAGAAGTGACAAATTGTTTGATCTACCACCACCATGCTTCACTGATGAGGTGGATCATGAGCAGTTCCTTTCCTTTTCCAGACTCTTCTCTTCCCATCACTCTGGTACAAAGCTGATCTTTGTCTCATCTGTCCATCGGATGTTGTTCCAGAACTGTAAAGGCTTTTTTTAGACGGCCTTCCTGTTTTTGAGGCTCACCAGTGGTTTACATCTTGTGGTGAACCCTCTGGTGAAGTTTTCTCATGATGGCTTGCTTCACTGGCTTGCTTCACTGACAGCAACAGATTCCAAATGCAAATAGAACACCTGAAATGAACTCTAGACCTTTTATCTGCTCCCTGAAAATGAGATAATGAAGGAATAACACACACCTGGCCATGGAGCAGCTGAGCAGCCAACTGTCCCATTACTTTTGTCTCCTTAAAAAGGTGCATTTACAAACTGTTGTAATTCCTGCACCATTCACCTGATTTGTATGTAAATACCTTTAAATTAAAGCTGAAAGTCTGCAGTTGAAGCTCATGTTGTTCGTTTAATTTTAGGTCCACTGTGGTGGTTTAAAGAGCCCAAAAGATCAGAACTGTGTGGATGTGCTAGTATTGATGGACCTGACTGAAGAACCCTTTGGTTGATTTTAATTAAATTTGGTACATTAATGGTGGACAGTCTCCAAATTTGAGGTCACTCCTTCCATCTCTGTAGCCCCACCAATGGGCCAAATTTTTGAGTACGCTTTTATTTATAACTATTGAACAATTTATGATTCATGATCTGGTCACAGTGAATGAAATACACTCACTGAATTCGATTTTTTGGGGGAAAAAAGACTTTCGTTATCCAAGACCGTCTAAACATCAAATCGAACACAAATAATCAGAAGAGAACAATTCTGATTGTTTGGCATTTTGAGGAATGAGTGCTGATTGGTTGGCATTCTGGATACTGAGAATTGATTGGTTGGCATTTTGATTTCTAAATGCTGATTGGTTGGCATTCTGTGGAATGAAAGCTGACTATTTGGTTTTCGTCTGATCACTGAACAGGGCTGAGATATTTTCCTGAGTATCATGTGTGTGAGTCTGAATGTAACTTCTGATCTTTCATACATTAGTTTACTCTAATAAACCCCTATGAACTGAATCTGGACCTGCTCAGGGACGCCCTCTAGTGCCTGATCAGGATGGAAGTCATTACGTTTGCACACAGTTTTATTGTTTTCAGTGTGTGGGAGCTCTGAGGTCACAGCGGACGCTGGTTCCTGCTGCCTGGGTGTGTTAGCAGGCCTGTTTTCTGTGAAGGTCTGGTGGAAAGAGTGAAGCTCCCAGAGCAGAGGAGGTTCAGCCCTCGTCTAGACGGACAGACTCTGGAAGTCACGCCGCAGTCGAGGCTTTAAATAAAGGGGAAACGTGCTGTTGATGACGAGTGAAATCCCAGAGTGAGATCTGATCATCATCCGGAAATGTTTCTCTTTCCATAAAAAACCTGGAAAAACAGGGCGAGGCTTGATTCCGCACGAACCTGTGTGAACATTTCCCTCCAAAACCATTCCAACAAAAGCCCTGTTTCATCTGCAACATGTTTTCAGTCACAGTTTGCTTTCGTAAATGATCCCCTGGGATCTTTCCCGCCTGTAGAACCAACTGAAGACAAACACCATCCCAGCTGCAGGAGCTCCTGATGTTCTTAGTGGGACCTCAGGACCTTCAGTGTTACTCTGAAAACGTCATAAAAATGATAGAATGCATCCAGTAATTCAGAAATCCTGCTCTAATTAATGAGATGCTTAAAATGTTTTTTTAAATCCTAGAGGCGACATCGTTTTAAAATAAAATCTGAGAAAATTTGTGAATCAAAAGTTCAAACAGAAATCAGGACCTTCTGGAACACAACACAGACCAAAAGTCCGCCTCCAGTCCGCGACGGTGGAACCAGAGGCCGGGGCAGGCTGAGATGTGTAAAATTAAATATCTTTATTTAAAACACTTGTTTTGCCAACATACACATTCAGGGTCACAGGTCAAAGCGTGAGGAGGATGCTCGCAGGAGTCCAGGCGCTTCAGTAATTCACCCAAAATACCTTAAAACTCACAAAGCAGAAGTTCTGGAGAACAGCAGCCTGGGCTCCATCCACACATCTGCTCCCCCAGACTGAGGGTCTTTATCGCTCCTTTCAAGTTTTAGTTCTGTAAGAAAAAGGCTGTGATGCAGTTAAAGGGTCTTTGGCTTTTCTACAGTAGCCGTTTTCCTAAGGCCGCCAGGGAGAACCGCGTTTATCCGGAACGCTCCAGCTCTCGAGGACAGTCACCTCTGACCGCCTCGGCTTGATCGCTCCTGTTTGTGGATTACAAGGCGGCACTGAGCCCGACTCTCTCCACTCTGTCTCCTGTAAACACTTCAGTGAGCCTCCATTAACAAAGACGCTGGCCCTTTAAGAAAAGGGTCAAGTCCGGATCGCTCGGCAGAGCCTCAGTGTCTGAGTGAGACAGGGTGGAAAGTTCAGGGTTTCTCCTCTCAGCTCTGGTGGAGCTGGGCTGGTATACCTGCTCAGATGTTCCGTCTACATGAGCTAACTGACTCCGCCCAGCTCTCCGGGCTCCGCCCACAGCCCACAGCTGCAGTTGTGAGGTTCCAAACTTTACAAAAAGCTGGAAAAAGTGAAGTTTATTCACCATCCAGGCTAAACCTTCTCAGCCAGTGACCCTTTCCAGACCCCAGTATGTACTGATATTGTATTGTAACGGTGATACACTTCACCCTGATGTGTGTTCATCATGTTCTAAGCATTTGGTAAATGTGGTGAGTGCTTAAACCCTTCAGTGTGTAGCATTGCGTGGCCACGCCGCCTGGAGGTTCAGCACTGAGGGTTCGAACACTGATGAACTGCAGGTTAATGGAGATTCAGGATTACAGGATTAAAGTTGATATACACCATGGCGATTAATGGTTTACATTAAACAGCTTTTTATATTTGTCTTAACGCAGTTTAGAACCTTCTGTACTGATTCTATTGGCTACTTTACTCTTAATGTTTTCCAGAATGGGCCGCACTGAGTGACATAAACTGAGGTGCTACAGTGTCTTATTAGGCTGAAGGGTTTTTTCACCAGTTTTCTGGAAAGAACCTCACACTAGCAGAGGCCAACTCACGAGTGGGCGGGGCTGAATAATTCATGGGCGGGGCCAGGAGAGGTCAGCTTTCAGAAATGGCTTAACCATTGATGGACGAGTTCAGTGTTGAGTATCGATTTGGTTTAAAGCGTCATGCGAAGCCACTCATGGTGAACAAGGCTCTTGGAGCAGGACTAACATCCTAACAACAGCAACACCTTAAAACAAAACAAATAATCCTCTTTAATCCCTGCCATTCACACATCCACACACACACACACACACACGGGCTGTGTGTAGCACTGGCAGGTGAGTAGTGAGCGCTGCGGCGGTTATTATGGGTCGATCAGACCTTGTGGTCAAAGGCTTTGGTGCATGAGAGAGAGCTCATAACCCACATCTGTGAGTCCAGTCCTATAAAATAATGTTGTATCAATAATATCATTGTTGACAATAAAAAAAAAAAACAACAACCCCGCAGTAGTATCTGTCACAACCCTCCCCCAGACGAGGGCGCTGTTCTCTCCAGGAGTTCGCGTTCAGTAACGTCTGTGGGTCTGAAAACCATCCCGGAGGGAGAAAAGTATCTCCAGCTGGCAAATTCAATTCTTTGGGTCATTTTATGCCCCGTCATTCTTTCCTTTCTGTTTTTAGCCGGTCGTCGTTCCCCTCTGCATCACTCAGGCGGTGGAGCTCCTCCTAATTGTCCTCGAAGAGCAGGACGCCGCTGAAGATGGTGAGGGGCTCCACTGAGTGGGCCAGCTTGCCCATGACCAGGTCCACGCAGACGGTGTCGTGCATCTGCAGCGGCAGGATGATGCTGAAGACCACCAGAGACCCCGGAGTGGGCTTGGCCTCGGCCACCGGTTTGTTCTCCAGGCCCTCGGGCTGGTACCCCGCCGAGTCTGCCCGCGCCACGCCGTAGTTCGACTTGGACAGGACCGCCTCGATCTTCTCGTTCTTGTAGCCCGTCAGAACGGCGCTGAAGAAGTAGTGCCCGTCCCGCGGTGCCATGAAGATGCCTGTGGACCAGACAGACCAGAAACAGGGTCAGTTCACCATCGATGGACATAAACTACTGATCAACAGTCAATATCTTTCTATATCTAGCAATATCAACATAAAAGGCCATCTTTATCATTCACAACGGTCATTCATTACAATAGAATAAAATAAACAACAGATGAAATAGAAATAGACAGAAAATCTATAAAAGAAGATGAATTATTTATTTTGTGTCCTCTAAGGCAGTGTTTAGGTCGGGCTTTTGAAAGAAACCGCTGAAGATAGACAAGCTGCGTCTGATTAGAGGAACAAGGTGTCCTCCCCCTGTTCTTCCTCCAATTTTGCCCCCATCTGGGGTCCACAAGTGAGTCAGCCCTGCATGTATATGTATAGAGACCGAGGGCTACAGAGAGTTCTCCTCCGATTCGTATCGGTCTGCTTGTATTAGTCTATAAACCTGAACTGAATGCTGCGCTGGACTAATGAACACGGGTTGCCATAATTATTTACTCTCATCAGTACCTACATTAATGAATTGGTACGCACCCAAATTTAGCATTTTTCACCTTACATGGGTGCTTGAACCCCCCATTCCACGCCCCCCCAAGGGGGTGGGCCGTGAAGTCGAGGGGGCGGGGCACGCAGTGACAGAAGCGCTGAGATCAGACCTGGTCTGACTGAATTTTGATTGGTGCAGAAGTGAGGCTCCAACAGGAACCATTTTTTAAAATGTCATTATTATTTTTCTTTTTTATAGGTTTTCCTTTCCTGAGTGGTGATACTAATAGATCCAGTATGAAGTTTCTCAGGTTAGGGACACATCTGTTGTACCACATACACCAATTATTGCTTGTGTACCGCTTACGTCGATCCCTGCTAATAACACTGAAGGTAACAAGTAGACTTCAGCTGTTGAGGGCAAACTGGCCAAGATCCACCAACTTGTACCATATATTCAGAGGCGAGCGGTGGACAGCAATGTCAGGAATACAACGATTGCTTGGTTGCAAAAAAATGACCCTTCAAGTCCATTTCAGGTTTACCTGTTAGTGGGTTGTAGAAGTCTCCTTCATTAGCAAAGATCTTATCAAAGATAATTGTTCCTGAAGTAGCCATGGGTTTAGTGAGAGCAGCAGAGAAGGAGATGCTGGGCTGGGAGGCGTCCAGACCTGGAACACCTTTACATGCACAAACACACAAATACAGATTATAGTGTAATATCTGATGGATGAAGATCCACAAATAAATGCACACATTTAAATGAGAAAACAGCTGTTCAAACAGTTCATAAGCCGTGTGACCACACACACACGCACACACACACACACACACACACACACACACACACACACACAAAGATCCTTCTGGGCCCCCACACCCCAACACACACATCCACATCTCACTGACTTCTAATGACCCTTGCCAGCAGTTGCAGGCTGATTGGCAACATCTGCTAGGTTTAAAATAGCCTGAGGCCTGGAGCTGCCAGAAGAATTTGGGGGAAATAAAGCTCATACCTTGTAATCCTCTGGGACCTAAAAAAAAAAAGAAGGTTCAAATGGTGAATGCGTCCATTAACACTGTTTAAGTCAGTCAAGTTAACTGTAAACTACTTCTTGCAACAAAGTAGCATTACCCTCAGCAAAAAGCCGCTTATTCTTGTGAGCAAAGAGTTATTTTGTACTAAAACTGAGGCAGTGTTTACTTTCATATACTATATTTTATATACTATATATAGTGTAGTGAAGTATACTTGACTTACACTGATAAGTATAAAGAAATTATATAAAGTATATTTTTAAAATGACCTTATAAAGTAAACTCAAATTATACTTTTATAAACTTAAAAATGTTCCAGTTTAGTCTGAAGGAGTATTAAATTAGTACTTTCTAGTACACTACAGGTACAGGGTCCGTACACTCGCTATACTAACACTTACACTCAAACATACTTAATAAAATAAACATACTTCATAAGATGAACATACTTAATAAAATGAAGTATAATTACTGTTTGCTAAGGGTAGAGATGAAAGCCTCACCAGAATTCTCTTTACTAACAGTGTGATACTAACGGTGTGATGCTAACGGTGTTATACTAACGGTGTGACGCTAACGGTGTGACGCTGATGGTGTGATACTAACGGTGTGGGAAGTTCCTGTTGTTACCAGCAGTTTGAGCTGAAGGTCACCAGATATTTACCAATAAGCATTAATGCACCAGTGGAGTGTAAAAGTGAGTCTGATACCTTGAGGACCTCGTGGTCCCTCCACACCGGGTGGTCCTTCATTGCCTGGCAGCCCTTGAGGTCCAGGAAGTCCTCTTTCTCCCTGAGGGCCTGGTGGGCCAGGTAGACCTGCAATAACACATCATGCTGTTTGTTAGGGCATGAAACAAAAACTCACTCTGTTGTTTATTATACAGTAACTCTCAGATTTATGCGGATCAGCATTCGCAGATTCAGTCCAACACAGATTTTTTTCTGAGAACTGATTTTTATTACCGCACTAGTCCAGCGGTGGCAGTAATACACTGAAAAGTTATCAACCGCCATAAAAAGAAGAAGAAGAAGCTGCTGCATCATGTAGCATGACTGCTCCGTGTCTCGTTCTCGTATTTTAGTGTTTTAACCCCCCCCCCCCAATTTTCAACAGTTCCCTCAGTTTATTTAGTATTAGTAAGCTGTCTAAACATGTGTGTAGAGAGAGTTATTTCAACCTTTCTTTTGTGTACGAGTACGCTGCTAATGCTAACCGTTAATGCTAACTGGTAATGCTAATAATTTTTTTAAGCAATAAAGTTTTCTGATTCAGATTTTTTTTTCTGATTCTGATTATTTATTTACCTTTACATTTTCTTTAAGGGTAATAAAATGAAATGAATGTGTTCTGGGGCAGATTTATGGTTTACACTATAAAAATAGGCATTTTTTTACCAAAACACAACGTGTTTTTTCACTATACGCAGGTGCTCTTGGAACGAAACCCACACGAAAAGCAGGGATTACTGTATTTCATAAACTGTAGGCATTTTGTACAAGTCGGTTGACTTTTATCATTTGGTCCTGAAGTGGTAAATCATGGCTATTTATTCCTGAGGTTTGCTGCTATTGAACTATATTACAGCCATGATGTGTTTTCAAACCCATTTTTCAAGACGTGCCTGTAAGATCTTGCTCAGTCATGCTCTGGAACTGCTTGAGAACAAGAACCAGAGAGGAGTTGAGATGCTTGATTTTGCTGTGGATGCCGTCCAGATGAGTGTCCTGCATGGTGTTGATGACACTGCTGTGTGAGGTCACTGTAGCGTTAAGCCCGTTGACACAGCTCCAGAGGCTGGACACATGCTTGTTAAGGCCTTCTTTGATTTTCTGCAAGTTGTCAGACACAGAGTCCAGGCGGCCACAGATTCCTTCGAGTTTGGAGAGCCTCTTGTCCAGGCCGTCACCCGTTCTCTTGCAGTCGCCCATTTCAACCACAAAGTTGTTCCCGAAGCGCCTCACGTCGCGGTCCACGCCATCAAAGCGTATCTTGCTGTGCTCTATGTGCTCCGTTAGCTCCTGCTGGATCTTGTCGATCTCTGAGATGATCTTGTCTTTGGTGTTTCCCAGGTCAGTGATGACGCTGTCGTGTTTGTGGACACTGTGCTCCAACCCTTTCAAAGTGTCGTTGATGGAGCTAAAGGTCAGTATGACCTCCGAGAGCTGCCCCTGGATTGACCTGAGGTTGTCATTGCTACTGCTAATGACACTGTGGCCATCCAGAGGTTTTTGAGAGTGATCCAGGTCACTTGTTCCTGGTTCTCCAGTGGGAGACTCCAAAGTGATCTTGCACTGGTCGCTACATTTCTGCATGTCCTCCTTCAGTTTGCCGACCTCCTCCTGCAAGTTAGAGCACACGTCTGAGCACCCTGTCTGTCCAGAGCTGAACTTGCCTTTTATGTAGTTCATGTCAGTTTGCCACTTATCCACTGCGTGGTTTGTGATGTTTTTGAGTTTCCTCAAGTCATCCTGCACTGTCCTGCAAAGGTCACAGTTTTCGATCTCAGTTACAATCCTGTTAAAATGTTCCCCGTTATCGCCTGTCAGTACTTTGATCTTGCGAATATCGTGGCTGAGGTCGACGACTTTGTCCATGAGGGAGTCTCCAGACACAGAGAGGTCTTTCAATCTTGTGTTGAACCTTTTGATCTCGTGCTCATTGGCAATAACCTTCCATTCCAGGGACTTCACTGTATCCTCTGGGCTGATGCCACTACTTCCTCCCGTTGGTCTTCTGGGACCGGTGCCAGTTCCAGGGACACCCCCAGGTCCAGAGCACAAAGAGCATTCACTTATCCTCCTGTCCAGATGAGACGTGATGTTCTCTAGCCGGGATAAGCGCTTGTCCAGGTCAAACACAGTCTCCTTTACATCCCTAACATCCAGGTCCACATTTGTAAGCCTGTCATCTTGGTCTTCAAAAAGACTGGTGACCTCACCGCGCAGGTTCCTCAGCTCCTTGTGGAACAGATCCTTCAAATCGTTCTCCATGTAGGCGCAGTTCTCTTCCGTCCTCTGAACAGTGTTGTTAAGCCGCTTTTCGAGATCCCACAAGAAACCATTGACGGTATCTTCTGTCACTCTTGGTCCTTGTCCGCCTCCCCCTGTTCTTCCTCCAATAGTTCCACCACTTCCAGATCCTCTCAGCTCTTTGTCCATGCGATCCTGCAAGCTTTCACAAGTCTCAGATGTCGAGGTTAGCCTTTTGTCCACTTCGCCAAGTCTGCCTTTGAGGTCCACGACTGAATCACAGCAGCCCTGCAGCCGACTCAGATCTCTGCGCAGACCATCCAGGGATTGCCGATGCCTCTGGTCCATGGCGTTCATTTGCTTCTCCAAGGCCAAGATCCTCTCTCTGTCCCTTTGTTGCTGCCTCCTCAAGTCGTCCACCCCGGCTCGGCAAGCAGAACATGAAACAGTGACTCTGTGCTCCAGTTCTCGCAGAATCTCCTCCTTCATGGTGTCAAATCTACCACCTACTCCATCGTCTTCCGCACCCAAGTCGTTGCCGCCTCCTCTGCCGTTCACTAGGTGGTTGTTGATGCTGACCAGAGTTTTATCATGAGCTTGAGTTCTGTTGTCCAGCTGGTCTAGCTTGGTCTGGATGTTGTGAATGGTCTCTTTCATCTCAGGCTGGGCTGCGTCGGCCGGCGTTTTGGCACCGTTACCAAAGCCAGGCTTCCTCATCTCCTCCTGAAACCTTTCATTCATGCCACGTAAAGTCGACTGCAGGTCGTGGAGATCTTTCGTTAGACTCTGGATTTTGTCTTCTAGCTGCTTCATCTTTTCACTGTCGCCTCTCCCTAGACACAGAAGCAATATCGCATTATTAAAGTATGACAACTTTACAGCTCCGGAAAAAAAAACAGTCCCTGCAGTTTATGTTTAAATCAGCGTCTCATTCCAGTCCAGTGTCTGTTAAATTCCTCCACAAACACCTCATTCTGCTTTATGAGGGACTGATTAGTGATCAGCT
>JBBJLR010137616.1:0-16695 GCA_037577145.1 Brachypetersius gabonensis | reverse complement strand
CTGCAAAAGGTTTTATCAACTCACAAAGCATCATATTTGCCAAGTTAGGCTAAAATACGAGGCTACAGATGATGCTACACTAAAAGCCGTTTGGGAGCCGAAAGAACCGGCTCTTCTTTGGGAGTCGAGTCTCTCTGAAAAGAGCCGAACTTCCCGTCACTACTGAACAAATAATCAGGTCCCAGATGGGTTCGTCACTTTTTGAGGTCCCCCTGAAACATTTCCATTGTGGTCCCTGCTATTTGCAGCATGTTCGTGTGTTTGCAGCGCGTTTCCGTATTTGCAGCGCCTGTGTTGTCAAACTGATGGAGACGTTTTCTTAATTCGTTTTTTTTCTGTTTGCATGTGTTTTCTGAAGTTGCAGCGTGTTGAGCTCTCTCAGCCACCGTACATAGCATCCAAAGAGATGCACCCAGAATTCAACAACAACATTCTACTACAGACATTTAGATACTTAGAAAAAATAAATAAATCAGACTGAAGCGTCAATTATTTCTAAATATTTATTAAATACTTAATTTATTAAATACAAATAATATTTTTGTAAGATTTGAGAGCTGCAACTCAACTGAAATAGCCGTTTAAGTACATTTTCATAAATATTTCCACGATGAAACTTTGGGAGATTAATTTTGAAGACCTTATCTTTTATATAAGACCAAAAAAGAAAAATCGATATTTTTTATGTTTTTCAACATGATATCTAAATAAATAGAACACAGACTTCCGACTCATTATGGCAGATCGGGTCACAAATATAAAGTTAAGGGGACAAAATGGATGTACACAGAGAACACATGATACATCTCCTTTATTGTTCTCTCATCTCTTCTTTATTTAGTTATATGACCTTAAAAAGACAAGTAATCCAAAAATAGTAAAATAGTCCCATTACACAACTTTAATACAGAAATCATTTGGATTAGGATCATAAAGTTTAAAGCATAAAAAATTAAATTACTAGATTACCCTTCCAGTGGAACATTATGCAAATTAGATCTTTTTGGTGGAGATTTCTTTAGACTTTCTGCATTAAGAAAATCATAAATAAGATAAGCAGTTAGTTAACTGAATGTAATAAATAATAAAATTAAGCCTATATCTTAAGTCATATCGATGTGTGTATGTGCATGCATGTGCGTGTGTGTGTGTGTGTGTGTGTGTGTGTGTGTGTGATTGTGAGTGTGTCTTTGCAGCTCTCTCCTCCTCCAGATGACTTTGCAGCGCCAGCTTAATGATGATGTTCTCATAATGGCTGACCCTCTTGTGGAGTCATTTTTCCTCCCTCAGTTTGTACAAGGGAGCAAAACATTTTGCCCATTACATCAATGGTTTCGCATTTACCCACATTAACTACTTTTGCCAATTGGCTTTAAAGAGGGATCTCGCCTTTCTTGCCCCTGGACCCTTGGCTTCTGAAATATCAGGGATTTCCTCATGAAGCTCAGAGTCAGAGATATTGAAAGGCTTACTTCTATCTTTGAGGAAAAACATTTAAAGGTTGCAGTGTTTCACCATATCCAGCCATGTACTCTGAATAGTTTAAGGTAAGTGATGCTTTTTTTGCAGCCAAACCACAAATGCCCTGTTTAGGGATAGTCTATGTTAGAGCTACGGCTACAACTACATTTTACAAGGTAAAAAAATCATAATAACTCCTCAAAAACTTCTTTGTACTACCTGCAGTGAGTCCAACATCTAACAGCATACGAACTGACCAGGGCAACCACAAAATTCTCTTTTCTGTCTGCTTCAGCCTTAGAATCAATGCATCTGCATTGAAGTCCTACCTAGAGGGGTGCTTTTATCAAGTAACATGAAGGGGATTCACATCTGCTCCATACAGACTCAGCGGTGTACCCCAAGGCTCAGCATTGGGTCCTATTCTCTTTGCTCGCCTGGCAATGTAATATCAACTCATGGCTTCTCCTATCACAGCTGTGCTAATGACATTTAACTAATCCTCTCTCTTCTACCTATTTTCACGGGTGACAGCCCTTCATCCTTGGAAATGCATCTCTCTTTAGAACTCATTGATCATACCATCTAAAGACACATGGTTCCTTGATGTAATTCTGGATGACCAGTCATCATTGCTCATGTTGACTCGGTCATGTAGAGGAGAAACCAACAACCCTTCTCTCCAGAGAGCACCCTGGGTACTTGTTCAGTCTCTTGTCATCTCTCACCTTGACTTCTGCAACTTGCTCCTGGTTGGTATTCCCATGTGGACTAACGCGCTATTACATCTGATCCAGTTCCCCATAGCTGAACACATCAGATTTAAAAACCTAAAAAGTCAAAAGTGCCCCTCCTTACCCGATGGCAATGATCAGAGCCAGATCTTTTCCTCGAACTCTATGAGCATCAAGTATGGCTTGGCTTGACTCAACATCTCACAAGGCACATAGAAGACAAGCATCAAGAACATTTTCTGTTCACCTACGTGGTGGAACAAGCTAAAATGTTCTCTGTGCACTTATGCTATAGGCACTGGTCAAATACTATAAAATGCTGCATATTTTGTTGTTTAGTGTATAAACTATGCACATTGACTCTTATTCTATCAGTTTCTTAGGTGAAGGGTCTCAGACTTACTCTACTTGCTTTGTATGAATTCTCTGAACAGACAGCAAAGCACTTTTGGAAGTCACTCTGGATAAGTGTGCCAGCCTAATATTGTAAATATAAATGTAACTGACGTTTTAAAGATATATATTAGATACTTTTAGATGGAAATATACATGATGACGTTTCAAAACAGCTTGAACCTAAACACAAAAAATATACTGATAACACACTGTACACAGTTCAAGTGGAATTGAGAGGAAATAGATTACACATATATGAGCATTAGCATATATTAGCATTAGGAAGCAACTCTTTGCTGTCCACCTGTGATCCAGTAGAAAGGAAGTACCTCTCACTGCAACAAGTGACGGGACAAGGTGCCTTGAACCTTCACCCACAAGACTGGGAGCTGAACCTGGGAGTCCAGAAGAAAAAAAAAAGCTTCATCACACTTCTGAATCTGCCAGGTCCTGCCACAGCACCTGGTGGGTTCACTTCATCACTGGGATGGAATGGAATGCTGAGGGGCGCTGGCTGTGTGTGGAGGCAGGGCTGATTGCCTGAGACCTTTAATTTACCGCTCCCCAGCTTCCAGCAGCACTGCAGGAACCCAACACTGCTCGCCGGCCCACACACACACACACACACACACACACACACACACACACACACACACACACACACTTTCATCCAGCCCTCGCTAACAGCACCCTGTAGCTTAGACCTCAGAGTAATTATGATTTATAATGCCACGGTGGTAATTACCGCTAAGCGCCGCTGTGTTTTATATCTGTGGAAATATGAGGGTGGATTAGAGAGTTAGCACATCAGAGATCAGTCATATAACAAGCTCACCAGACTTCATCAAGTGTTACCTGAGGTCTCGCGCCATGACCTACATATTCTCTTCGAGTTAGGGCACACCACAAAACTCATCAGGTTCCTACTTGATCTGTTTGGGCCTGTTGTGTTGGGGTGGGGGGAACTGACACAACTTCAAAACCCAAACAGCGGCTCGTAAACCCTTGAAGTCGGAGACGAGGACGAGCTCATTGGAAATGCAGAAATCTTTTTAATTTGAGCGAGAAATTGTTTTGTTTTGTCTGTGAAAAGTAGGACAGTCGCTAGTTGTTCATATAATGTGTGCCAGTCTAGACTCACATAAATAGAACCCAGACAGAAGTCTGAAGTTTTTGTAGGACGTCTGTGCAAATTCAAAACCCATTTGCATGGTTTACAGTAGATTTCATGGCAAGTGTTTGCACAATCGGATGAAGGCCAACACCTAACACTTCAACCTTAATCATTAACCTTTTAGCAAGACATAATTCATGGCATGAGTACAGACCCGAAAGTGATAAAAAATAGTCATAAAATATCTTCATTTTGGTGCAACACTGAACAAGGAGGAGGAGCACATAACCCACAGAGACAGTAGCAGGACACACTGTACAAACCCTACGTTTATATGAATGTATTTTTCAAGCTCTTAAAGGAAGAGGACTAGTATTAGGGGCAACACTTCAGCTGCTTGTGTGGGATAATTACATGATAATTACATTCATTTCATAGAGGTTACTGAACCATGACTGTTAGAGCGAGGTTATCAGTTTGACCCATACATATATAAAAAAAAAATGAGGGAGAAATACCTCTATAATAGCCGATGTGGTTCTAGCAAACCGATGTGGTTCTAGCAAACCGATGTGATCCTGACACTAAGCTAAAGGCACCGGATGCAAACATTTTTTGTACATTAAGTATTAGAATCTTGTAAAATATATTCCGTGAAAGACAAATTAAGATATTTGTTATCTTGTACACAGGGTAAAAGTGTGATATTCTATCTGAGGGGCTCTGTGGTGGGACTGCACGTGTTCACCAGAACGGAAAGGAGCTTTTCTAGACGGTAATTATTTTTTTTGTGGGGTGTGAAAGACATTTAATGCTGATGTTACTTCTCACTTGCTTGTGTTCTCTTTCTCTTTCTCTCTCTCTCTCTCTCTCTCTCTCTCTCACACTCACTCTCTAAAGAATTAAATTCCAACATATTGTTTATAATTTGTATAAACAGAGGGTTGTTAAAAAGATAACGTGTTTCTTGCTTAAATTATTAAGGACAGAAGAAGTATAAATTATAGACATTTTTGAAGATGTGTAAGGCTTATTGTCCACTGATGACATTGACTTGGTGCATTATTATTGTTTGTCAATGCCTGCTGCTTGCGGAGATACATCCAGTGTTCATATATACATATATAATAACAATATATACAAATGTCTATATTTATATTATTATATTATTTGTATAGTGAATCTTTTCCATTATACTGTTATAGCTTTTATTGTATTGTTTTTGTCCACTTTCTGCGTTAGCAATGCAAATTTCTCACTTGTGAGACTAGTAAAGATTTATCTTATCTTATCTTATGAGCTGGGGTTGAGTCCCGGCCCAGTTTAGCCTGTTGTTATGCAGCATTTCTTAGAGTAATGCCTTCAGTGAAGTTCTCAGAAACTTTGTCCTGTTTATTCAAAAGTCTTGCTATTAAAACCTGTGTCCAGTATGTAACAGGTATAATTTAGTTGAATAAATAAATAAATAAAATAACTAAACAAAAAGTACTTTTCTGCTTTGCTAAGGCATTTCTTTCTTTTCATCCTTTCTAGGCTCATCAAATAAAAACGTTGCAGATTCCTGGCAGTAGCCATTATTTTTCTTTACAGTGTTTTTGTGCTGATATTACATGAATCAACCAGCAAATAATGCAGAAAACACTTTCAACAAAAGCGGTACAGGTTTTTTTTCAGCACGGCACGACTAATATTAAACGAGGCAGACTGCTTTGGAAAGTTTGGCCTTTGCTGCCCCTTTTTGTTCAGTTCTGTTTGTTTTATGGTTAATAGCAGACACCTACGGATAGACCCTATGGGTCAGGAGACAGGGAGGGTTGCTCTCATGAGCAATGCCTATAGAATTAAAAATGCTGAGGGGCTCCTGCTCTCCTTCAGGTGTTCAGGTACAGCCGTGTATCATTGCTATTCCAGGGAGATGATCTAAATTTATCATCAGGAGAACTGGGCTGTTACTTTCAGGGCCAATCCTTCTGGAAGCTCACGGTTCCAGCTGGAATCCCTGAGCAGCCACAGGAGAGGAGACCCACAGGAGAGGAGACCCACAGGAGAGGAGACAGAGTGTTTCACCCAATCTTCCACAGAGCTCTTCCCCTTCAGTTCAGGGCAGAAGGGATGGCCATGTCTGACGGCCATCTTCATCCCAATGTGAAAAGTGTTGAATGAAAGTGGTGTCCATTTACTAATAAAAAGAATAAAAGAGGTATGATTCTGGGTCGGGTCGCATGAAATGAAATGGATTAAAGGGAGAGAGAGTAATTCCTAAAATGATCAATACTTTAAATTAATTATGGCGTAATTTTTTGAAACAAGCAACGGTGCAATATGGTGCAGAAACTAGTTAATAAGTACAAGCTGAGATGTTTTATAATGATATGAATTTAATGAAAAGTCGGATCGAAATGACTTGATTGTTTATATTTCTGCAACTTTAGTTTTTGGTTATTGTATTGACATGGAAACAAATAAAAAAATGTGATAAACACTCTGCAAATGTAGCTGCAAACTATAGTTATAATTATAATGTATAATGTTCTATGGGTTGGTTCCAGCCATTTAAATGGTTTCCAAGGATTACATAATGCATGAAAAGTGATAATTATTTAAAGTCTATAAATTAGACATCATTTTTTTATACATGTATCTTCCTCCGTACTGCTTTTATATTATTGATTCCACAGTTTGGATCGCTGGTGCCTGGTATAGACATATGGTTTAGACATTTGAGTGTTTAAATATATATGAGTGTTAAAACATACTTTAATAATATGTTAGAACTGAACAAAGTTAGAAGGGAACAAATGTAAAGAACGCAAAATCAGTGTATTCTGTATATTCCTTCGGAAACAGATAAAGCCAAATGTTTAGCTGAAGGCAGCAGAAGACAAGTCAGTTTTCAGCATCTTCTTAGTTTCCCGGAGAAGATAAAATCACCAGGCTTTATTACATCATCTCCAAGTGCACCAGACTGAACGGATTTGTTGGTTTGTACTCATTAGAATGTTTATTCTATAGTAATGTATGGTACTTAGTCCTCCTTAAAATGACATAGATACTTTAGATTTGACGCTACGCATGATTTGCAGAAAAGCTAATTTTATTATTTCTTGTCAGTAAAGCAGATGTTAAGCTTTGATTGCAATGATCTTATTCAAGAGAAAAAAAACAATGTGAAATTCTTCCTCGGCATTTAACCCATACACCAAGTGAAGCAGGGGGCAGCAGGAACACGGCGGCCGGGGAGCAGAGTGTGGGGACGGGACCTTACTCAGGGAACCTCAGAGGGGCCACTAGCAGTCTTGAGATCCGAACCCACAACTTCCTGACGGCAGGGTGTTTATACTGTATGTGCCTCGTGTGTTTACAAGTGTGTGAGTGTGTGAGTGTAGAACAGTGTAGCATATCATATCAGCCAATAATTGAAGCTAACTAGGAAGCAAGCTGGACAGCAAATGCATGATTCGAATTATGGGGGGTACTGGTACTTACAGACCCCTGCAAAGTGACAAAAATAGCAGTGTGGGGGGGGGGGGTCTTAACAGTGCTATGAATGCAGCATCCCCCAATAACTCCCACTCTGAGCAAATGAACCCACAGTGTAGAGCTGTGAGAGCTCCAGTTATTACAAGCATGTAGAAAATGAACTAGAACTGTGAGTTCCATCTGTTCCTTTTTGAGTCAGTCCTTGTTTTAAGGTGGACACCTGTATTCTCAGGATACCAGTGACACAATTAGGGTCTTGAGACCTAGTACAAAACAAAGGAAATACCTCCCCATACGCTTGTATTTAATGTACTGGTGATGGTTAAAATATCATGCGATGACCATAGTTCCACTTGAGTAAAGGAATACACCACCAAGTGCTGGTAGAAAATGACAGGGGCTTGGCTGCCACGGCTAATATCCCGACTGAGCAAAACTGAGATTTTTATTTGCACACTCCTGCTTTTGCGCTCTGTGCACATTTTTTTCAATCACAGTGTGATTGCACATATCGGTGCTGCAATCAAGAGAGCAGTGTTGATGTGTCCAGTCAGCATATTTCTAGCAAACTCCAGATTATCATGTTATAGGATGTACACAGTTCAGAGCAGGAGATGCTTTACATTTCTTTCTGGGCTCCTCTTAGACTGTAGCTACAGGAATGAGGGAGGAAAGCATAACTTAATCCACTTCTTGGATTTCAGCTTCAAACAGATCAGATCAGTCCGTACTGCGAAGGGGTGCACTTGCAGTTTTTGCTCAGTATAATCGTAAAATGCAGCAATGCATTTCATTCATATTATCAGAGAATCTGAGTTTAATAGCAGCTTTACTGGTTTAGAATTAAAGGGCCTCTTTCTGGAGCTGGGTGGATAAGGAAGTAAGTGAGAAGACACTGCTGCAGTCGTAACTAAAACTCTTTCACTCTCTCTCACTCATTTTCTGTAACCGCACAATCCTCACCAGGCTATCCAGGGGCTGGGGCGCCAGCCCATCGCGGATAGCTAAAACATAAAATACGTTTTATTATATTTGTTAATTCATCATGAAATACCCTTAATGCATAGAGCAGTTGGAGTTTGTCAAATAACAACTGAAAAAAGAGGTTTTCTTATGTGGACACCAGCAATCATACTATAGATGTTCGTATCATATCGTATCGAATTGTATCGAATTGTATCGCATTGTAGCATGTTGTGTCATATTTTATCATATTGTATTGAATCACATCATATATTAATCATCATATTAATTAATCATATATTAAACCAAGTTGTATAATTTTGTCATGACTAGCTTTTAGCATGTGGCTAGTAGTTTAGCTTCAGGCTAATGTACTACGTTGTGACTAGAGCATTAGTTTGAGACGCTTTAATGTTGAATGCTCTAATAAACAGAAAGAGTCATTTCATATTCTTTGTTGTGTTCAAAAATGTTTCGATGTCTAGACCTCCATGTCTAGTAGGAGACCTGGTGTTAGTAATGCCTGGGGAGTTATTTCCTCATGATGTTCTCAGAGTTTCATGATACCCAGGGAGTCCTGAGTTGATGCACTGAACTCAAAAGGCACAAAAGAAAATAAGAAAAGAAAGACGTAAAATGAAGCAAGTCTACCTGCTGTGCAGCCCCGGTTTACTGCCACAAAGGGTGCATTTTCTCAGCATGGCATTAATATCAGTGATTAAAGAGGAAGATAAGGTGACTTGGTTCATATATCGGCTGTTACATAACCAACCGTTTGGGTTTTTCTTTTTGTGAAATGAAATCTAATTTCCTGGGATAACACAGCGCATCTCTGCTCACTGATGATATACACTATCGGTTGAAAGTCTTAGAATCAGTGTTTCAAGCTTTTTTCAAGTCCAGTGAATAGCATTACATGGTAGAAAGGACAGAGCTGAACTGCGAGAGGTTTAAAAATGGTGAGGTTACCCAGAAGAGGGAAATAATTCTGTAGCGCCACGCAGTTCCCTCTAGTTTGGACCGAGTTGATTGGGTTTGTCCTACAGCAACATGGTGACCCAAAACTATCAAGACTAAAGTCCAAGCTCTGCCAGAACTACCTTAGAAAACATGAGCTGTGTTCGAAAAGTGCACTTGTTCACTCGTTCACTACATAGTGTTTGCTATATAGAGGGCTAACTAGTGAACAAGGGGAGGTGAGGTTTAGGATGTTATGTTTTTATTAACTGTTGCTTAAATAGTGCTGGATCTCAGCAATTTATCTCCGTCACATAAACACACGTCTCGTCTCTCTAGTTCAGACACAGACCGCGGGGTCTCATGTGCGGGGGCGGGGATTGGTGTGCGGGCTGTGGGACGCAATCCGGGGGGCAGAGGGGATTCCGCGCCGGCCCAAAATTATTATTCAAATTAATGCCTAGTCCGCCGATGTCAATTTTGGGCTGTCGCGAAAAAACATTGACGAGTTCTAAAACTTTTGACCGGTTGTGTAAACTGCAGTGATTTGTAATTTTATGTCCAATAAAAAAATCCTCTGTCTATTCTGGCAGCTGGGGTCAATTCCATTTTACTGCTGACAGCAGAGGAATTAGTCTCCTTTAATATGCTTCATTAATATACTAATATCCCAAAGCATGTTGCACCCCATTAACCCCTCAAGCTTCTTTGTATGCCCACATTTTATCATATCAATTCGTATTACGTCCAGACTCACACAGGTCAGTGGAATGAATATGCCAGTGTATAATAGGAAAGCAGAAATAACTCCTAACTAAGAATAAGAGCGTCTAAACTCCTGAAAGACTGGTTGTTCTCCTCAATGGCAGAATCGCTGCACTTTAGTCCTGTGTTCATTGTGCTCTTTGGGTAAAATGGAACATGCCCAGAAATAGTCAGAGATTCTTGGCATCCAGCACAACCTGTTCTTTCTTCAGGAGGTAAGAATAGGTTCCGTCACGAAGTTTGTCACATTTTAACTTTGTTAACGTCATGACATTTTGAATTTGTGAAGCCTAAAATGTATGTCTCTTTCTAATTTCACTTCTTAAAGACCCTCAGGCTGTTATTGAGCATTCTGCTGCACAATGGGGATATATCTACATTTTTCTTTTTCTTTTTTTTACTAAACTGTCAAAATGTTGACTCTTTTACTAAATAAATAGTAGAATAGTTGAAAATCCTGAATAGTAGAGTCTTACTGAATAGTGCATTAAAACCTGTGAGTTTATTTTCTATAGTATTTGAGGTTTTGTGTTAGTACATTTTCATTAGCATACATTACAGTCATTTAGCTGCACTTATTTATGAATCCACCAATCAACCACAATACTAAAACCCCCTGCCTAATGTTTGTGCTGCTGAAATCACTCTGACCCATCAAGGCATGAACTCTAGAAGTTTTCTGGAACCAGAACGTTAGCAGCAGATCCTTCGACATGTTAAGAGGTGGGACCTCCATGGATCGAAATAATTTGTATAGCGTTTCCCACAGATGTTCAGCAAGATTGAGATCTGAGGTATCTGGAGACCAAGTCAACACCTTGAACATCAAGCCATTCCTGAACAACTTTTGCATTGTGGCAAGATGTATCATCCTGCTGAAAAAGGCCATTTCTGATGCATTAAGGAATGTTTTTGGTCGGCAGGAGTGTTTAGGAAAGTAGTTTGTGTCAAAGTAGCATCCACAGGAATGCCAACACCCAAGGTTCCCCAGCAGAACACTACTGAGGGCATCATGCTGCCTTTGCCAGCTTGCCTTCTTCCCACAGTGCATCCTGGTGCCATCTCTTCCCCAGACACACCCGGCTGTACACGTGATTCATCAGACCAGGCCACTTTCTTCCCTTACCCCACGGTCCAGTTCTGATGCTCATGTGCACATCGTAGACCCTTACGATGATGAACAGGGGTCAGCATGGGCACTCTGACCTTTCTACGGCTACACACCCTTATACTCAGCAAGCTTCAATGCACTGTGTGTTCTGATGCATTTCTCTCGTAGCCAGCATGTTTTTTTTTGTCCCACAGCAGATTTTTCTGTTATGTCAGACTAGGCAGGCAAGCCTTCAGCCATCCTCCTGACGGTTTGACCTTCCTTGGACCATAGGCAGGTACAGCATACTTGGAATACACCACAACATCTAAAGATCTAAAGATGTTGTGACACAGGCATCACAAATTGTCCCCTGTTCAAAATCCCTTAGATCCTTACATTTGCCCATAGGGTTTATTAGGCATTTTTAAATCAAAACCCAAGAATGCAGTTTTTCACTCTACGCGGGTGCTCTTGGAATGTAACCCCAGCGAAGAGCGAGGGATTACTGTATACTTATGTTTATAGAAAGCCAGAAACCAACGTATCTGCCTATACCTTTTAATTTTCCCACAGGATTCATAGATTGACAGCTCTGATATGCATGATTCAGCCAATAGCATGAGAAAATGACAGAATCAGTAGATGACAAATAGATTTTTTAGATTAACTGTTACATTGCAGAGTATATACACTGATCAATTGTGGACAGTAGATGTTGCTGCAGAGATACCTATTAACATACAACATACTGGGAATTGGCTTCTGTAACCCAGTTATGGAGCAAAATGAAATGATCATGATTTGCTCAGGATGAGCCACTGCCACCCCTTCGGTGAACCCGTCCTGATGACCTCTTGCCCCCTGTTTTTGTGGCGTGGCAATCCAGATCTCAGCAGTGGAGGCAGGGGGATGTCAAGGAGAGCAAACCTCCGGAACAATTGAACATGACAGCTCATTCATCACTGCGAAGGTATCCGTTCCAGTGAATGGCTTACATTTTCCTTCTTGCAACATGCCATCCGGTGTTAATTACAACGAGAGAGAGGTAAACAACTTGAATAATTTCCTCCCTTACATTTTCTGCACACTTCTATGTTTTTGCTCCTCTGAGACCAAGGAGTCTGATGGATGAACTCTGGGACATGTCCTCATTACTTTTCATATTTACTGTCATGTTTTTTTTCACAGCCATGTTTTTCCGTTTTATGGACGACTCGCGGCTTCAGCAAAACCAGCGGATGCCATTTATAGTTCATACCGAGGTTGAACAACTGCAGTATTGGAGATCCAGTGTCTAGCACTTTTCCTACTCAAACACACCCAATTCAACTGTTAATCACCAGATTCAGTGACTTTTAAGGAGAGGTCATTCAAAGCAGTGCCGGATTATGGGCCTCCTTGCTTGGAGGTCTGCACCTTTGGTTGACACACAGCTGTCACTGATACGGTGAGGTATTGTCATCTTAATGGAGGAATATGTGGAGAAGAATATCAGACACTTTGATCAAATCTTTGGCACCGATCAGAGTGTCCTTGTGTTTGTACCAGCAGTGCATCAGTCATCTCCCACAAGCTCCTGATGAAGTGCATCTCTACCTCACACTAGCCTCCAAAAGCTACCATAAAACTTTATGGTGCTCAGGTATAAATAACAACATTAAAAGCTGCCACTTACTGCTTCAATCAATTAAGTTTTTTGCAGGTCATTAAAGTTACAGGCTGTTTTACTGGAGGAGGTGATTTAAATCTTGAAATGTCATGCAAAGCAGATAACAGTAAATTAGGTTGGGTCAGGGCCAAAGTGTTTAATGAACGCTGCCCATGGAACGTCTGGAAGTTGAGAGTAATTAACATTCCTTGACTGAACAGTGAACATATCTATAGTAGGTTCATGATTGTGCACTTTCTGCTGAAAGAGTATTCCAGCCCAGAACTAACATTATTCATTGCGCCCCTCGGTCTCATCAGTTTGACAGCATTCATCATTTTGTTTTCATGTTTCATCCATCATTGTGCTCCCGCACCCAGCATGCATTACACAAATACACCATACAGCCCTCAGGAATACCAAACAAACCCTGACTGCTATTTAAAGGTGTAATTCAGAGGTTTTATGCACAGCAGTAGTCTTTTAGCATTTACTTCTTAAAATACATCATCAGATGTGGGTTTCTTATTCTTTAAATCAAGAATGCTTTCTTTAAAAACTACGACAGAGCTGCTGGAGTGTAGACATACAATAGATTAGCAATATTTAAAATTAGAGTCATTTTGGCAGATTAACTCCACAGTTTGCGCAGAGTTAGATAAGAAGGTGCTGGTAAAGTAAAAAGCAAAACAGATTCTTCATAGGAAAGCTCAATGGAAACACACTGACCGGCTTCACCCAGTGACAGAGGAGGGCAGGCGCCACCTGTTAATTCCATCATCAGACCGATGGAGTGGAGTACGTGTTTATAGTGGGACATGACCTGAAGATCAGCAGCTGTTGCCTATTTAGACCAGCTTTGATGGCCAAAATACCAACCCAATGAGGAAGTAGACTCAAAACTAAGTTTAGTAACTAAATGATTTCGTTATTTTGTATGTGTGTACACAGCGACATGTTAGGACAGATTCATAGTAGCAATTGTTTATAGTAGCGCTAACATTAGAGTGGTGGCAGAATTTGCACACTTTAGTGGAAACCACTTCCTTTTTTGTTCACTGCTGCTGTTTCCAGTGCAGTCGTGTTTTCAGTGTGGCCTTTTATACGTGTACACACAGCAATCACTAAGGCCTCGTTCACACGGACGCCTGAACCGGGCGTTTTTCTGGCGTTCGTGACGCCAGGTGAGCGTCTATTGAACGCCGGCCGTTTTTCTGCTCACTGAAGCAAATCGAAGCGTCCACACGGCGTTCAGCCCCGGCGTTTGGCCGCTGCGCATTCGGATAGCGTCAAATAAACGCTGCATGCAACGTTTTCTTGCCGTCAAAATAATACATGAAACTACAGATTGGGCGTCAGGCTCGCGTTAAACACCTTGCTGACGTCGATCAAGCGTCGCTACCAAAAACAGAGCGCGTTCATTTCGAACGTCCGTGTGGACGAGGCCTAAAATGCAGTTATTGTATATTTCATGAGTAATGACAGAAGTAACAGTCACCATACTCATTTTTTTTGCTGCTTGGCTCTACAAACGTTTACAAAATACTTCCATTTGTCTTTCAGAACTTCTTTCAGAACCAGCAATTATTATGTTGAAAGATGGCAGGTTGCCCATTCAGCATTAATAAGGTCAGGTTCTGGTGTTTGATTAGAAAACCACTATTAATTCCTCCATGAACTTACCAAACTTTGTCTCGAGGGACCTTGCATTGTAAACAGAGACTGCTGGAATCATATAATTGTCTAAAATATCTTTCCATGCTGTAACCTAAACATTACTCTTTACATTACTCTTTAGAGAGAAAACCTAAACAGTCAAAACAGCCCCAGACCATTATCCCTCCTCATCCAAACTTTGCTGATGGTGCCATACATTGTGCTTTCTCTTGACAGACTTGGCTTTACCTGTCGTATGCCAGATAGTGATTTGCCACGCCAGAGAACACATTTCTGCTGCTCCAGAATCCAGTGGTTTTGTGCTCTATGCCACTCCAGCAGATGTTTGGCATCACACATAGTGATCTTAGCCCCGTGTGCAGCTGCTCAACCATGGAAACCCATTTAATGAAGCTCCTGAAAAACAGTTATTGTGCTGATGTTAAGCTCCTGTATAAATGGCTACAAAGACTGGAAAGATGAATGTTTCATTTCCATTCATTGAGGACTTACAGACAACCTCTGGCAGTTTGCCATCATGTATGCCTATAGAAGGAATAGGAAGTGGCCAGGCTTCTCATAAACTGGCTCTAATACCACTTACATGGAATTTGTTCAGCATTATCTACTATTAAAACAGACAGAGTAAAAAGTTCTGAATTAAACAGAGTACAAAACAAAACAGTGATAAGCATAAAAAAAGTATATTGCAATGACCCTAGAGCAAAATATTTATTATTACACTCTAGAAGAGTGCACTGGCTAAAAGAACATTTTCATCAGCCATTAATGGTGCAGTGTAATATGTGGCACAGTCTAACATCACATTAGCAATATAAACGAATGCTATCCTCCTGATGCCATGGTAAACACACCCCAGTGGCACAGGCTGTGATCTCTGCACTGTCTTGTGTGTATGTTTGCGCGTGTCTGTGTGTGTGTAAATGTTCCAGTGTGTCGGTGTGACTGGCTCTCCCTATTCATTAGTGGTGTTTTGCCCTGTTTGGCTGATGTCTAATGTGCTCATGATACACTTACTCTTTTATGTGTCCATCCTCCTGCTAGGGCTCCAGCACCCAGCCCATTAAAACATGGCCCTGACAGGAGGGCAATTAACTCCCATCAGCCAGCAAACAAACAGGCTTTCGCAGTGGGAGCGCTAACACTGCTGTCTTGATGTTGCCGGTTAACTGAAACACGGATGGCAGACACCGTCACCAGTCATTAAAATCCTGAAACCAGACTCAGTAAATAAGATGTGCAGACGAGGATCAAACAGGTTGTGTGTCTATTGGAGTGGGCTCACACTTTCAGTGGACTTTACACCGTGTGATTTTGTGTGAAAGAATTAGCTCACTTTGCCTAAAGAGAGTCATCATTTCCACTTCATTCAGCACTTGTGCATATTTTCAATGCTATATCAAAATCTTGTAACTTTTCTTGATCAATGCCAAATGCACCAGTAGTAAAAAAAAAAAAAAGGTTGCTCATTTGAATCTTTATTATAGGAGTCCCTGTAAAACTGTAACATACAAGGTAAAATGTGTGTTAATGTTTGTTACAGACATTAGATCAACATTCAGATGTCCTTTTTTATCTGGAATAAAAGAGTACACCGGTCATGCTACTAGGGGAACCGGCAGAAAAGACTGCGAAGGCATGAATAACAATTTATGACACAAATTGACCCAAACTAGCTCTAAGGCCTCAACTACACGGACGTCTGAGTCAGGCGTTTTTCGGGCGTTCGTGGCGCCAGGTGAACTCAGACTGAGCGCCGACCGTTTTTCTGCTCAGTGGAGCAAATCAAAGCGTTCAGCACCAGCCGAAATCCTGATGAACACAAAGAAAACGGCGCCGTATCAGAAGGATTTTTTAAACAATAATGTCGATTGTAAGTTTTAACAAAGAATATTTTTGTTAAAATCAAGATGTCCAACATGTAAACAATCTGGAGGGAATCATTACTGCCCCCACAGGTGAATACATGAAACTACATGTCTCACTGAAGTCAATCAAACGCAGATACAAAACACAACTAAAATGCTTACGGCGTTCAGAGCATGTTAATTTGTCCAAGATTCAAACATCTGTGTGGACGAGGCCTAATAGATTTGCCACCGACAAACAGAAATGAAAAAAAAATTGCAAGAGATACTGCATACAGTTTCGATAATCTCTACAGTGACGACACTAATTTGGAGACATACTGAATAACATTGAGTATTTATGACTCTGATAATATACAAACTCAGCGTTTTCCTGACACAAAGTCATTATGAGTGTCAACAATAAAGAATGGTCATTACTAATAAAAAAGAATTAGATTGCTCTGGTACTGAGTTTGGTTGTTATTGAATCTACCTGCTGTTGTCTTTCCGGTAAGTTTGCTTAAGTTTAGTCTGTATTTTTAACTTTACTGCTAGCC